>PISX010032823.1:0-15785 GCA_004024625.1 Mellivora capensis | reverse complement strand
CCCTCCCCACAGCAACCCTCAGTTTGTTTTGTGAGATTAAGAGTCACTTATGGTTTGTCTCCCTCCCAATCCCATCTTGTTTCTTTTCTTCTTTTCCTGCCCCCCCCAACCCCCGATGTTGCATCTCCACTTCCTCATATCAGGGAGATCATATGATAGTTGTCTTTCTCCAATTGACTTACTTCACTAAGCATGATACCCTCTAGTTCCATCCACATAGTTGCAAATGGCAAGATTTCATTTCTTTTGATGGCTGCATAGTATTCCATTGTGTATATATACCACATCTCCTTTATCCATTCATCTGTTGATGGACATCTAGGTTCTTTCCATAGTTTGGCTATTGTAGACATTGCTGCTATAAACATTCAGGTGCACGTGCCCCTTCGGATCACTACAACCAAACTGCTTTTTAATTGGATTCAAGATCTTCTTTCTCCTCAGTTGGTTGTAGGGAATATCCCTTGAGGCCACATATATGAGCTGAGGAAGTGGCACCAATGCAACAGAGATGATATGGTCTAGCCCAACAAGTCTTTTTTTTTTTTTGCATCTTCTAGACTGTTTGAGTCTTTTCCTTAATCTTCTATTTCCTTATACAGTAGTTTTGTTCCTATGCTCTCAACCTTTTGGGAAGGAGTTTCTGTTAGCACCAAGCTCATGATGGACAGCTCCCAATTATACAGTTACGTGGCATACCACAGTCAGGCTTTCAGGCTTTACTTCAAAGGCTATGTCCCTTCATGTTCCAGATCACTGGACCACTACAAATTTCACTGATGTTGTATGCCCTTAATCATTAAGGACTTAATGCCTACTCTGTGACATATGTGTTTCATTAGGGCATTCAAATTACTTGACCCATTCTCCTTATTAGGTTCAATTAGTAAAATGTCAATCTATGTAGAAGGCTAGAGAGATGCACTGTGGAAAATCAAGATGACTGAGATCACTACAGAATAGACCATAATAGGGATGCCTGGGTGGCTCAGTTGGTTAGGCGGCTCCCTTCGGCTCAGGTCATGATCCCAGCATCCTGGGATCGAGTCCCACATTGGGTTCCTTGCTCTGCAGGGAGTCTGCTTCTCCCTCTCCCTCTGCCTCTGCCTGCCACTCTGTCTGCCTGTACTCGCTCTCTCTCTCTCCCTCTCTCTCTGACAAATAAATAAATTTAAAAAAATTTAAAACAGAATATACCACAATAGTAGGAAAATTAACACAGAGCTAGAGCAAGACAGTGAAGATTTATTACTGTCCTTTCAATGGAAAGATGAGCTGCTTTGGATCCTATCTATTGACAAGAATCAGGAATAAAGCATTTGAAATAATAGCTGCAAATGAAGTGCCACAGGTTGAGTTGATTTGCTCCAGTAAAATTCATACCTAGCCCAGAGATTGCGATTGGGGCTACCATTGAAGTTTATAGTAATTCACTGGCATCCACCATGATCCATATGATTTTTTTCTTGCAGAGGCCAGATAGGTGAAATGACTAGATAGGAAAATAATTATCCCTGAATTTCTTTGTTGGTAATTATTTCTGCAGTTCCTCCTGGGAGATGATATTTCTTCTGATTTACTATGTTGGCCAGATAGGAAGATGTATTGCATCTTAATTCACAGGTCAGGAAACCAAGGTCCAACCTCTAAGTGTAACTAGTCCTATTAGGCATTCAGAGACTTGAGAAATGCAATGGTGCATCCCTGGACCTACTGGATTCACAGTGAGATGGCCTTGAGCTCAAACTCTATCTACACCCTAGAATCTATAAGGTAGTATACTGGAGGATGATGGTGGTGATATGGGTTCCCTGATCAGTGTCAGTTCTGACCTCATTCTAACTATCCTCAAGAAGTCTGGGCATTCCCTTTCCTCCATTGCACAGTTACTCTGGCAAAGTTGAGGAAAGGCTAGAGAAATATTTACTATGCTTGTGGCGACATTGTGGAGACCCAGGTTTCCCTCCAATGGGCTCTGGCTCTGTGAACGACTTGATGTAGTGACTGGAAATTGCAGGTGTCCATCATAGTGTCTAACATTAGCCTTATGTTCATCAGTTTTCAGTTCTTTCTGATTGAATAAATGAAGCAAACCCCAAGTACAATAGTTTGTAAACTTTAGCATGTATCCCAATCACTTAAAGGACTATCTAAAATATAGACTGTTGAACCACTTCCCCAGAATTTCTGCATTGGTAGATCTGGAGTGGAGAATTGAGAATTGAGAATTTGAGAAATGAAAAATGAGAATTTTCATTTCAAATAGGTTCCTGGGTGATGCTAAATTGCTTAATCTGTAATCCTACACTACACTACATGAAGTGGTGTCCTAATTGTCCATTGTCCATCAACAATTGTTGCTCTAGATGGTTGTTTGTCTATATTACTTTTGGAAAAGCCATTATCAATTAGCTGTATTAATAGTTTACTTTGCCAAGGCACCTTGATTGCCATTTTGGCCATACTGTTCATTATGGTAATTATATCTACCTGACCTCTGCCTTTCTGGAATCCCAATATCCAGACTGATATTAAGAAGCCCTGTACTATGCCAGGATCTGACACTGTCAACACTACCCTGAAGAAGGTAGCCAACGATGGCTTCTCAGTGATATTGGCACTCCCACCATCGGTGCGTTTCTCATTGAAGGAAGTGTCCCCTGGGCCCTCTTGGAGAATGTACTCAAGTCATAGGTTTTCATGTCTTTATTCTAAAATTCTCCTTTTCCTGAGACTTCTGAGCCCTTCCTCATTACTCTGTCAAGGAAGTTCCAACAATTCTACCTCAACTTAGTCATTGTGAATCCAGGCTTTCAGGTATCATCCCAGCTAATTGTTAGGACTGGCAGACATTACATTTTATTAGGACATAATTAAGACTTGCTAGACATTAAATTCCAAGTTATGAGTGAGTTGTCCATTTTAACATATTCTCTTTTGTTCAGTCTTATTTTCGCTCCCCTGGTCTAACACCCTCAAGTTCTACCTCCATGGGTGTTTCTCTGGTTTTCTTGATGTATTTATGATCTGGTCTTACCACCTGCTTCAGAGCCATTTATAACTTTCAAAGAATGCCTTAAAATGAAAATTAACTGAACCTATCAAGGATTTGAATGTCATCATATGTAGTCATCCACTGTGAAAGTTCTGTAATTATCCTACCCCTGTACTGATCAATTACAGTGGCAACTTGATATCCCAAAGCTCACCGTAAACCTCCACTGTATCCCAGTCAACCACAAGTGAGAACATCAGCAAATCTGATGGCATAGAATGCCAGCCATTACTGCTAACCCACTTTGGGTACCAGTTGTCTCATGCTGGCTTTCTCAAAGAAGACAGTCTGAGGGAATAGTTCTGTGCCAATGTTTTGTTGAGGTACAGTCCCAGGGAAGCAAGAGTAAGGGGAAAAGGAAAGAGAGGAAAGGAAGGAAGGAGAGAAACCACAGGGAGTATGCCAAGCTGCCCATGGCTTTGTAACACGGCTGGGTGCCCCGTCTTACAGAGGCCAAATAAAATGACTGCATTTCAGTCCATTTGGGGAAGGAATGACAGACAGTATCTCTGACTCCTTTCTATCTCTTGCCTTTCACTACTGAGATCTTCTTCCTTAGGGTGTTAACTTTCCCACCTTCCCAGCTGTGTTTCCCAGCCTTTTCCAGACACCCTGAAGAAGACAGGTATCTTTTGGCAAGTGTTCAGACATGGTGACCTCTCCTTGTTGGAACTTCATGGAAACTTCTCAGTCAGTGGTGGTGGCTGTGGCCATGGCAGTCATCTGTGATTCATTGCTGGGCTGTTCTGGCTGGGAAGTGAGGGAGGCAACTGCAGCAGAGCTAAGCAGGGACGGTGCATAAATTAGGTCTAGCTCGGCCAGTTAGCATATGTGTCAGGCCTTTTAAATACAGATCAAAGGCCTATTGAGCAGTTTCAATACTGAGACCCAGAAATTAAATAAATTAATAAATTAATAAAAAAATATAAAAAAATATATAGTCAAATTCCTTAATCTTATGAAGTTTACAAAATATTTTATAAAGCATACATATAATGTGCTAAATGCAGTGATAAATACAAACATGGGGTTAGCAGGGGGCACAGAAAGGGGGCAGATAGCTCAGTCTGTGGGGCCTGGCCAGGGACAGTTTCTTGGAGGCAGGACCAGATTCATGGGCATGCAACCAGTAGCTCAGGGCACCAGTCTCAGAAGTGCCCATGCTGGGGGTAATACTTTATAGCCCCCTTCTGAAATCCTTAATAGTTTTAAAGTGAAGTCCAGTGGGACAATGAAGTATATGCCAAGGACTTAAAGCCTCGGCTCAGTGCAATTCCACCTTCCACTGCTTCCGTCTCCTCGGGACAGGTTCTCAGCAGCGCATTCCCAGCTGTCCAAAGCCATGAGGCCTGGATATTGCCATTACCCTTCACCCCCAACAGACACCAGGGCGCGGGAGCAAGGAGGGTCAAGGTCATGTTTGGGCGCTGCAGCATCTTGGGATGGGGCAAGGTGGCAGTTGTCCCCATCCTGCTCTGGCAGTGCCACAGGTATATTTCACAGGCAACTTGGTGGGGCCTCTCTCCCCGCCTCAACTGAGGTACCAAGGGTGTCCCCGTGTAGAGTCTACAATCCCTTGGGTTGGAATGGCCAGCTGTGTGGTGGGAAGATTGACTTCACCCACATTCCCATTTGGCACTGGGCCCAGAGAATTATTGATCAGGCTGTCTGAGTGAGGGTGATCATGCTGGAACAGCCTCTTGAAGGATAAATAGGAGTGTTCTTGGTGAAAAGAGGAGGAGAAGGAGCTGAAAGGATCTCCTAGGAAGAGGGAAATGCATGAATATATGGAAGCATAAAATTAGACCATATATGCAGAAAATGCTTGTGTGTGTGTGCCTTGAGCAACTTGGTGGATGGTGATTCCATTTCCTTAGATGGGGAGGAGGTCAGGGGAGAGTTCTCTCCTGGCCATGATAATTTGAGATTTCTGTTAGACATTGATTTGAAGATGGCAATTTGACAGATTCTGTAGAGTCAGGCAGAGGACAGGGCTGGAAAGAGTTTTGGGAATCTCCAGCACCAGTGGCTTAGGACTGTGGGGTCAGGAGAGGTTGCTCAGCAGGAGGATGTAGATACAACAGAGAAGGGGATCTAGGACACCCTCATTTCAGATGATGAGCAGAAGAGAAGGATCCAGAAAAGGAGATGAGAAGCATCCAGTACAGAAGGAAGAAACTACCCAAGTATGGAAGAAAAAGTACAAATGTTTTAAGAAGGAGGTCTACACAGGGACGCCTGGGTGGCTCAGTTGGTTGAGCGACTGCCTTCGGCTAGGGTCATGATCCCAGCGTCCTGGGATCGAGTCCCACGTCAGGCTCCTTGCTCAGCGGGGAGCCTGCTTCTCCCTCTGCCTCTGCCTGCCACTCTGTCTGCCTGTGCTCGCTCGCTCTCTCTCCCTCTCTGACAAATAAATAAATTAAAAAAGAAAAAAAGAAGGAGGTCTACACATAGTTTGAAAAGTTATAAATAAAGATTGGAAGGTCAAGATATTTCATAGAAAAATGTAGCTTTTCCAGCCTCTCTTGACTAATCAGCAGGTCTGATAACACTTGGGCTCACGTCCTGCATAGTAAAAACCAGTTGTAGGCACACAGAGCATGGTGCCCAGCAGTTGGCATGCACTAGCTTCCCATTCTCCCCCGACCCCAACTTCCTCTTCCTTCTGATGATTAGGGCTAGTCAGTCCATATTTATCATTATGCTTACATTGTTAGATATCCCACAGGACAGAACTATTTCTCTGTCCATGTCTCTCCATCAAAGCGAGGAAAACATAAAACGGTCCGAAAGTGCTGTGTGTTTAAAAGCAAAATTGGAGAGAGCCTATTTCATTGTTGAAGTAATGAATGGAATATGTGTTTAATAAGGAAACAAATCCTCTTCAAAAAAACAGTTCTGCCTGTTTTACTTGATTGTAATCATTATCTCCTTGGCTTCCATCGGCTTTTGAATTGACCCTCCTCTAAATTCATTTGCAAATTCTCCCAGAATAAATATTAGTCAAATGTTTTCATCATGTTATTTTTCCTATTCAATTAACCTTAGTGAGTCCTGACTGTTGGTGTCCATATTTTCTGAACACAGACTATATGAAGTAACTGTGGATGTTTTTCAAATTTAAATTCACGTGTAGGAGAATCTGTTCGCTGCCTGCCACTGACTGTCCTCCCAGATGCCAATTTGGAGCCAAAAGATACCTGTGACAAGTCCCAATGTCACCAGTTCAAATCCAATTCTACCCGAAAGACCTTTTCTAATCCTTCCATGTGCTGGAGACCATCCTGGGGTCTGTAGGCAGCGTCTGTATGGCAGAAGTTCACTCTGGTCCCTTGAGATCCCTTGCCACTAGGGGAGCTACAACCAACCTCATAGACAGTGAGGGGCTCTGCGTCCGGAGGTCTGAGCCTTCTCACCATCCACCCCCTTCCCTACCTTCAGCTCCTCACCTTGCAGCCCATGCCCCAGTCCATCCCCTCCGGGTGACAGGAAGGTCCTATTTCTGGGAACTATTATATTAAGGCATTATAGTACTGTAAATTAGAAATTTCATCTCCCAGGAGAAGGGGAGACTGGTCTGTTTAGTCAAGTCTTTTCTTGCAAATTCAAAGCAGTGCAATCAGGCCGTTAACAACTTTACTTCTGGGCCAAACTGCTTACGGTCAAATCCCATTTTTACCATTTACTTTTTACCACCATCTGTAAAAGGGGAATAACAATACATCCACCACCTATGTTGTGAGGATTATGTGAATTAACATGTAAAATTGTTGATTAATAGTGGCTGGCATACACTAAATGGTCAAATTTTGGCTGCTATACTATATTATTATCTTATAATATTACATACTTTTTAAAAAGTTTTACTTTTTTTCAGTCTTCCAAAATTCATTGTTTATGCACCACAGTGCTCCATGCAATACGAGCCCTCCTTAATACCCACCACCAGGCTCACCCAAGCCCCCAATGCCCTTCCCTCCAAAACCTTCAGTTTTTTCCTCAGAGTCCACAGTCTCTCATGGTTTGTCTCCCACTCACATCTCCTCTCCATCTCCCAATGATTTCCGTGTTATTCTTTTCATTTTGTTGTTGTATAACCACTGGGCTGATCAGTTTCTTGCTCTTCGGAGTACAATTCCCATTTTTTCACAGAATTTTCTAACTTATGCACAATTCTCTATATACACCCTTTCCTTCTTACAGAGATAGAAATTTCTATTTATAATTTATAGACACATACATACTTACTAGAAAAAAGAGAACATCTATATTCACCGATAGAGATGTACATACTTCTAAGTATCAGAGATTAATAGGAGAAAGGAAATCACTCATATCTGGCAAAGTCCTTCACTTGTTTCCAGGCACGTTTTTCTTCATACTGCCAAATCGTTCTTCAATCAGTTGTTTTTTTCTGAACTCCTTGACATTTATGCATTGAATAAGTGGTCATTTTGCATTTTCTTCCTGCTGTTCTGTGGTTGTTTTTTTGTTTTTTTTTACATCTAGTTTCTTATTTCCATTTTGCCTTTCACAGTGAGATCACAGCTTGCTTTGAACACAGTATGATTTCAGAGGGCCTAAACAATATCTGAGATATTTTTCACATTTATTCCCTCAGTGTATCTTCCATCTCCAGTTGCTATTTCAGCACATGTTTGTAGAATGAACTTTAATGTTTTGAACTTGCTTTTTTAAATTTTTGAGCTTTTCATTTTGAGATCACTTAAGACTTATAAAACAGTTGCAAAAATAACAGAGAGAATTCCTGCACACCCTCCACCCAGCTTCCCCAACTGTTAACATCTCTTATAACCATGGCACAGTTATCAGAAACAGGAAGTTAATAGTCATATAATACTATTAACTCATCTAAAGTCTTTATTCAAATTTTACCAATTGTCCCATTAATGATGCTTTTTCTGGACCAGATTCCAATCCAGGATCCCACAATGCATTTAGGTGGCATGCTGTCTTGGTCTCCCCCAATCTGTGAAGGTTCCTTAGCCTTTGTCTGTCTTCCAGTGAGTGTGGGGCAATCTCTTCACTGTCAGAGGAGTCTCCTCAGAACTTAGGAGCTCAGTGTCCCCAGCTCTATCAGAGTCTTCCCACATAGCCACATGCTAGCTTACAGGATCCCATTCTTCCCCAACCAATGCCCTTACTCAACAGTAGATACTCTGTAAGTCTGGGAATTCAACTTGTGTCCTAATTCAGCTAATCATAGGATGAAATTCTGCTTTTGATTTTCAGCAGTTTCAGTTTCAGCATCCTTCAGGGCACATGTAGAAGCTTCCAGGTCATTTGTGTGGTGCCTGAGTTGGGAATGTGAATCCATGAGTTCATCCCTTTTTCTTCCACTGCTTTGTGTACAACATCAGGAGCAGACAACAAACTTCATTATATTAGCTAGATTTCCAACAATGTTTGAAAGTATCATATATACCTATCATCTAGCTACTTCTTATAAGTGGTTGATTAAGAATATCCAATGCAAATATTTTATATCTGTATCACCAAGTCATGCCATGGACTATCAGTGCTCTGTTTACGCCTGGAGACAGAGTCATTAACATTTTTTATTTTATTTTACTTTTAGTTTATTAACATACAATGTATTATTTGCTTCAGGGGTAGAGGTCTGTGAATCATCAATCTTACACAATTCACAGCACTCACCATAGCACATACCCTCCCCAATGTCCATCACCCAGCTACCCCATCCCCCCACCTCCCCTCCAACAACCTTCAGTTTGTTTCCTGAGATTAAGAGTCTTTTATGGTTTGTCTCCCTCCCTGGTCCCATCTTGTTTCATTTTTTTCCTCCCTTCTCCCCACAGCCCCCCTCCCTGCCTCTCAAATTCCTAGTATTTTTAAATCTAGTCAGATTGGAGAATCAATTCCAGATAGCCCAGAATCAAGTCAGCAAACTTACCTTCAAATTCTGTTCCTCTAAAGCCATTCTCAGTATAAAATATCTGTATTATCAGGGTTTTCCAGAGAAACAGAATCAAATGTGTGTGTGTGTGTGTACTTGCCTCATATAATTATGAAGGCTGAGAACTCCAGACCCAGGAGAGCCAATGGTATAGTTCCAGTCTGAGTCTGAGAGAAAAAATTCTTTCTCAGTCCATTTATTCTGCTCAGAGCTTCAACAGATTAGACAAGGCCCACTCACATTGGGGAGAGTAATTTGATTTACTCATTCTACCAATTCAAATGTTAATTTTACCCAGACACACCCTCACAAATACACCCCAAATGATGTTTAGCCAAGTATCTGGATACCTTATTACTCATAAAATTAATTATTATACCTTCTCAGCACATCAAATCAAAAGACACGTGATGCCATTTTGTCTTTTACTGGTGATATTAACTTGGATCACTTGGATAAGCAGAGTGGTCCAAGTTCCTCCACTATAACATTGCTGTTTTCCCCTTTGTATTTGATAACTATATTGTGGGGAGATATTTGAGACTATGTAAATATCTTATTTCTTATCACACTTTTCACCTGCTAATTTTAGCATCTATTAATTATTCTTGACTGAGATAATTATTACTATAATATCACCAATTGATTGTATTTCCACTATTCCTTCTATATTTATTAATTGGAATTCTCCCCCATTTATTTATTTATTCATTTATTTATATCACTACGGACTCACAAATAGATATATTCTGGGTTAGAATCCATTACTCTCATTATTTAATTTGTTTCTCAACTTGCCCTAGATTGGTTATTAGGAGCATTGCCCTAAATCATATTTAAATAGCTTTTCTCTATGAATGCTCATATTCAGGTATGTAAGATTAGCATAAAGTTTCTCTATGATTATAGCATTATGGATTTCTTTGCATAGAAATCTCCTAAGAGATTTTCTTTTTTTTTTTTTTTAAAGATTTTATTTATTTATTTGACAGAGATCATAAGTAGGCAGAGAGGTAGGCAGAAAGAGAAGAAGCAGGTTCCCCGCGGAGCAGAGAGCCCGATGCGGAGCTCGATGTGGGGCTTGATTCCAGGACCCTGGAATCATGACCCGAGCCAAAGGCAGAGGCTTTAACCCACTGAGCCACCCAGGCACCCCAAGAACTTTTTACTCTTAAAAATATTTAATTAAAGATTCTACACCAGATCATGGGAACTTAATAGCCACCTCAGATAAAAATGAAATAACCACAATGACCACCAAGTTATTTTACTCTTCTAGATTAATAACTGTTTATGGGAATTATGTTAAAATATTAGAAAATAGCCTCATCAGCTAGAGATGCCATTTCAAGTAAAATGTGAAGAAACATGAAAACATTGACATTTTAAAGTGATTTCTATGGATCTGATTTTATGAATAATAAATACATAGCATTTAGTACTCTTATACTATTTATAACTCATTCATTTTTATCACAAAATCTCCATAGCTGGAAGAGGCCTAATATATCATCTATATTCATTGATTTCTTTGACTGCAGGTTACAGAAAGCAATTCTAACTATCTCAGCCCAAAATGAATTTATTGAAAGGTTATGGAATAACTCTTAGGACTGGGGGGAAAAAAACAAGAAATCTGGCTCAAAATGACAGATGTCAGATGGGCTGTAGGAATCTCTAAAGAAGGAACTAATAAGCAGACCCTTTAAAGAGCCTCTTTAAAGATAGTCTTTGTTTGACTGCCTTCGAGATCCAAATATCAAAGACAGAGCAGGTATTGTAACTTTATTGACAGTCGCAAAAAGATTGGGTCTGCTTGGAGAGAAATAGTGTCCTGGATTGGGTTCCCCCAGACTCTGAGACAAGGATTCAAGAACAAGTGGTTTATTTGGGAGCTGATCCCAGAGATTTTTTTTTTTTTTTTTTTTTTGGATAGTGTGGAGGAGAGACAGGGAAGGGAAAGAAGCCAATAAAAGATATGTTACCAAAGCAGTTCTCACTCTGGGCAACCAAACTCTGACCCCAAGGGAGACAGTTTAGAACAGATAAGTTAACTGAGAGACGAGGAAGACAGGATATTTTTCAACCATATGTCTTTACAAGATTTGTTGAGTACTTCTGGGACATTAACTATTGAGTACTTCTGGCTTACCCTGTGTAAAAATTGAACACACTATTACAACTAGAAAAAAGTTCTCTGACAAAGAGTCCTAGAGGTTTAGGGCGAGCAGCTTTCTGTGAGCAGAAGTGAGTGCTGACAAGACATGGTCCATGAAAGACACGTTTACTGTGATGGTTTCCTTAAGCAAAATTGTTACTAGAAGATGGAGGGTGGAGGCTAGGCTGACAAAAATGGTAGATACTCCCTTCACTGTGAATGCAACCCTCTTATTTTACAGAAAAAGGTGTTTGCAGCTCAAATGGCTATACATGTTGTATCAATTAGGATGCTTTCAGCTCTACTAGGAGCACGGTAGGCTATATTATACAGTGGTAACAAACAACCTCCATCAGTTGCTTAACACAACAGAAATTTATTTCTCACTCATGCTAAGTCAGCAGAGAGTTCAGGCAGTTCTCCACAGCAGCTGATTTTTAGGCTTTGGCTCATCATTCCAAATGCTTGGATCTTAGGCAACGCTATCAGTGCCCCCCTGATTACCTCTGCAGGGAAGAGCAGCAGGGAGTCAAACACTAGACGTGGCCACAATGCTTCTACTCACATTGCATTTCTTTCTTTTTTTTTTTTTTTTAAAGATTTTATTTATTTATTTGACAGACAGAGATTACAAGTAGGCAGAGAGGCAGGCAGGGAGAGAGAGGAGGAAGCAGGCTCCCTGCGGAGCAGAGAGCCTGATGTGGGGCTCGATCCCAGGACCCTGGGATCATGACCTGAGCTGAAAACAGAAGCTTTAACCCACTGAGCCACCCAGGCGCCCCTCACATTGCATTTCAAGTCAATGGGCCATGCTTTGGTGGCAGAGAAGTGCTGTGCTCCTGTGTGGCCAGTAGGATATTGGCCACCAAAGGCAGTAAGTTCTCTCAAGGACTAGTTTTTTTCCTCCAGTAGAAAAAATCTGGAAGTACGTAGTCCCAAGGTTAGTTCAGTAACTCAGCAGTTACTGAAGACTGAGTTGCTTCCTGTCTTTTCAGTCTGGCATCTTTGATTTGTCAGGGTCATCTTTTTGTCACAAGATGACTACTACAGGTCCAAAGATCCCATCTTCTCATGTCAATATCCAAAAGCTGGAAGAGAGGAGTGGGATCTATGCCCCTTTTTTATCAGGAGGAGTGAGGCCTCTCTGTTTCTCAGTTCCCATCCGGATTTCTTAATCAGGGCAAAAAATTGTTCTTCACATCAGACTTCCCATTATACCTCACTGATCAGAACTGGGTCATATGGCTACTCCCTAGTCGTAAGAGAAGATGACAAAGTAAGCATCTGACTTTTCATTCTCTCTTATGAGAGACAGGTTCTGCCAGCTTGGGTTCAGAGGAAACAGGATACCAAGTGTTTGCCGTGCATGACAACAGTGTTATCAATGTCCAAGTATGGGGTGTCAAATATTTGCCCCAGATCACCATGCTATTGAAACGCAACTTCCTGAATTCCCACCATGTGGGATTCTGAATCACAGTCACTGGTGGCACTGTTGTGTTCAATCACAGCTTCCTATTCCTGAGAAAATTGAGTATTTCCTGAGATCTAATATCAAGCTTCCTCCTGGGAACAGGTCTGTTTGGTGGATCAGATGAGAAATGATGGCTCTCGCTTGATGACTCAGAGCAATTTCAAAGAAGTTTCCATTATACAGAGTTTTTCAGATCTCCCAAACAAGTGGTAGACTACAAATGAGTAGGAAACTAGGGCTTGATTGTGAAAATTTTCATTCTGAAAAATAAACTACAACTTGGCTTATTTTTCAAAGAATCAACTTCTCAGACTCTAGGCAGAAAAACAAACACCACTAAATAAACTGTTACTGTGTATTTCAGAAACGTACATATTATCTGGGACTTTAATAACAGTTAAACAATAGAAGAGATGGTACTGGAGGCTCCTGCTTCAAATGACAACCATCTAATAGCTTCCAACTAAATCACTTACAACAACAGACAAAAAGGTTGCCATACCATCAAAAGCTGAAACTTAAAAACGATTGTAATAAACTGGGTAGAAATGTACTGAGTCTAAAGCAAATGGAACTGGGCTGAGGGGAAAAAATCCTATTCAGTATTTTGTTCTGGAAACAATGAGAGCATAAAAACAGTAGGAATAGACTTTCTATCTCCTGTCTGCCTCAGGGAGCCAGGTGTATCCTAACCAAAAAAGACATTTGCTTCTCTAAGAAGGCTAGAGGAATTTCTCCTGATTCTGCCCCCAGATTATTTCAGAGAGCTCACTGCATGCCTTACCCCCCTGAGAAGTACAGCAGAGGAAGTGGGAACGCTACAGTTTCTAGAATGCAGTGCACCATCATGGATTTCCCGAGTCACTCGTTGAGAGAAGGGGGTTGGATAGAAAGAACTCTGGTGGCAGTGTATTCCTGGGATTGTAGAATTCCCCGAGTTGTTTGGAAACTCTCCTTTTCTACCCTCAGCATCTAATAAAAACAAACCCCAGCTCCAGAGGGCTACAAGTGCTACTTGTGAGCACTTGCTTGTTTTATGTGTGTAATATGTAATAACTAACATTTCCTGACCACCTGCTGTGGGCTATGCACCATGTTAAACACTTCACATGGGTCAACAAGTAATCTTTACAGTGACTCCATGAGGGAGGTGCTATTAATATTTATTCTCACTTTACAGATAACCTGAAACATAGGGAAGTTAAAAATCATGTTCAAATTTTTAGTCAATAAATAGCTGAGTTGGGATTTGAACCTAGAAGATCTAGCTCCCATTTCCATCCTCTTGATTACACTTCTATACTGTCCCTGAAATATACAGAGTGAAATAGAAGTTGTTTGTATTAGTGTGGGTATTTACATAAGTATAAACATATATATGCTTACATACATTTGTCATGTGATCAAGATGATGAAAAAGTCATTAGCTAATAAGTGGGTGCTGATATGGTGCAAGGCAGAGGAGGGGATATATTAGTGTAAGTAAAATTCAGATTTCAAGCCAGGAGCCCCCCAAATACAGAGAAAATAGGTGAGGAGACCCACGTGGACAGAAAGATGGACACTCGCATTAGGTAAAATACTGCTGCTGTAGATTGGGCTCATGGCCATGCCCACGTGGTCAGACTACAGTTGGCTATTGGCATGGCAATCTTAGGCAAGCTACTTCAAAAAGAAATAGCTCCTGGACTGCGTCTCATTCCTCCTTCCATGTCATCTGCAAAGTAGTGTAGGAAAACTGCTCTGTCTCCTATTAGCTGCATGTTCTCTATCTCTCAGTGCCTACCAAGACCTAAGGGGATAGCTGATAGGACTTTTTCCATCCTTCCTTTTCTCCTTTCTGTTCAGCATGGGTAAATAAGTAGCATGGGGTAGGAAAGAGATAAATAACATCCTTTCAATTAGGCCTGCCTTTATGTTTGGTATCAGGTCTTAAGTTACTGTTGGTAGCAACAATGACAGAAAAGTGTAAGCTCAAACGTATTTTTTTTAAATTTATTTGACAGACAGAGATCACAAGTAGGCAGAGAGGCAGACAGACAGAGAGAGGGAAGCAGGCTCCCCGCCAAGCAGAGAGCCCGATGCGGGGTTCGATCCCAGGACCCCGAGACCATGACCTGAGCTGAAGGCAGCGGCCTAAACCACTGAGCCACCCAGACGACCCTCAAATGTATTTTAAAACTCTGGAAGGATAGAAATTGGTTATATAAAACTTCTAAATTTATTTTTAAAAGGAGGCAAAAAATGTAACAAATTACAAAACAAAATAAAATCAAAGCATGAAAAATAATCACAGAAAAATAAGATTGCAGGGATAAGTTTGAAGTAGTTCAATACCCATAATAATTGTGAGGGACTCTCAGACTGGATTCAAGTCAACGAGAGATGTGTACACAAGCTATCTGAAATGAAATGGCTTAGAAAGACTGAAAAAGAAAGGAGTCAAAAATATATCCCCGGCAAAAGTTGTTTAGGGCATGTTCTCTGATCTTCATCTGAACTGGCAGAAACTTCAAGGATAGCCTAAGGAGTGCCAAAGACATCAGGGGCTCTTAACTTGGGATTTGTCAACTTGGATGGAAAAACAATTTCACCTTTGTTTTCACTAATCTCTGACAGAAATTCAATATTTCTTTCAATCACCATAGCATCAAACCATAGTAACTAAAAGTAATTCTGAATTCCTTGAATACCACCAGTCCTTTCTCCTATGCTAAGAATCCTCAGGAGTATAATAATCAAATAAAATAACAAAAAAAGGAATAAATGGACACATAAAAACAAAATACCCTTTTCATAGCAGTGGCTGCCAAATAGAAAATAAGAGAGAAAGAGTGATCCAATTCCAAATAGCTGCTAAAAATATTAAATGTTTATTCAATAAGTTCTGTATAAGAAAGTGAAAAAATTTATTAAAGGACATTCACAACTTGATTCGAGAGAGCTGCTGAAGAGAAGATTCGATTTGGTGGAACTGTTGATCTCCCTTCCTATGATCAAAAATATAGTCTTAATGAAAAAATGTTCATCATCACTAGCCATCAGGGAGATTCAAATTAAAACCACATTGAGATACCACCTCACACCAGTTAGAATGGCCAAAATCAGCAAGACAGGAAACAACGTGTGTTGGAGAGGATGTGGAGAAAGGGGAACCCTC
>PISX010032822.1:0-15787 GCA_004024625.1 Mellivora capensis | reverse complement strand
AATAATTTTCTTCCTCTCAAGAATGCTACCGCTGTTCACTTTTCCTGATCAGATGCTTCTTCCTCAGTCCCTTTGATCCTTGCTGTTATTCTTCCCAACCCCCCATACCCAGATATTTATGAAAATCCTCTAAGTTCTGTGCATAAAATGTCTCCAGAACATAGTACCTGGTACTTCTCTCCATACTAACAATAAATGATTTGGAGCCTAAACATTTTGTAGATGAGTATTTAATATATATGCAATATATGTAATATGTAATATATTCCAACTGACCCTCTTTTAAAGGTAAAATGACATTATAATATATATATTTCTATATAAATTGTATATATGTGTATTTATACACAGTATATATGTGTGTATGGATATATATACACAGACACTGAGAGATTTATCTATGTATCTTCCATACCTATTTATCCATCTATCAAGATTTTCCAAAATAAGCCTTACACTATTCCAACACTATTTTAGTAATCTCAGAGTACCTTTTATTCCTAAAAAACAAAACAAAACAAAAAAACACACACACACAACATGATTTGTAGCAAAAATCAAAGAGTTGCTAAATTTCGGGAGAAAAATTTTGTTCAACAGAGATAACTTCCTAACAACTGGTTTTTTGCCCCTGTTAACAAGACAATTAGGAAAGTTATGAGAATATGGATGCGGTAGGTGTATTGACTGCAACTTGAAACATCTATTCATTTCTGTTTTCCCATTCTCCCATTTCTCCGTAGGTATATACTTTACTAAGCACTGTATATATAGTACAACTTACTAGGTATATAATTAGTTTAAAATAGTTGGAACTTATAACTTGTGCTCTTTGTTTTGTATTGAAACTTCAGCATTTTAAAAGTTTATCTTTAAATTGATTCTATGTTAGCTGTGCACAGTGGCAGTATCGTAGCCAATGAAGTTTATCTGAGGCACTATTATTGCTAACTGAAATTGATTCTATATTAGTGAGCCTTTCCATTCCTGAGGTTGTTTTTGTTTTTGTTTTTGTATGATTGCTTTTTGGACACCATTCCATTGCAACATTTCCCTCTTGTAGCTTGTGCTTATCTGTATTGGGTTTTCCAGGTTATATTCTTCAAAATGAGTTGATGTATACTTTCTCTAGGGTCTCCTTTGTTACTACAATTCAACTTTGAATGGAGAAGATCTTTGTGATACTCTGTGCTGAGGAGTGGGCTGGGGTAACCCAAGGCAGGTGGCAGCTCTGAATCCAATCCCTTACCCCACCACCCTGCTAAAATCATGTGATTAAATTTGTCATGTTCTTTGACTCTGGTCCATACTTTCTAAGGTTTGAGTTTCCAGGGTGGTTCCTAGAAAAACCCCCTAAGTATGGTGATTTCTGTTGTATTCTATATTCTTTATGAAGCCTTTTTAGATTGTAAGGGGAAAAAAGTTGCAGTATGAGTTCTAACTCCCCTAGACTCTAGCATGAACAGTCTATACGGACATTTCCTCACATCTTCCAGGACCTGCCTGTGTTCCTCTTTTGATGACCTAATCAAGGGTATGTTTACAGCTTTAAGAATTATGTCATTTCCTCTTAGACAAATCTGTGTTTTTGCCTCAATTCTGAGAAGGCCTATCTTGGTTCCCATTCTCTTCATTTTAGTTCAAAGATAACAGCGTGTGGGGGTTATATTTCATAAGTAAATGGTTTCAAGTCCTGTTTTCAGCCTTGTTTCATTGAAGGAGGTAGTCTCCATTTTAATCAGTTTTGCTGTTTTCAGTGACTTTTTGAAAGGGAACTCTCTGGAAATCCATAGCAATAATTTCTCAGTTGGTCTTGGTGCTGCCAATTGACTTTTCATTACAGAATTTTCCCTGACTTGTAAACTTATATACCGACTCTGCAATCAGTTCTTCTGAGAAGGCATGCCACACCTCTCAGCTGCTGGCAATGTGCATCACTTTGTTCTAGGGATCCTTTTTATTTGTCTTTTATCACTTTCCTTTAATGCAGCACTGTGAGAGTTAGTTCACAGAATTTTCTTCATTTGTTGGTTAAATTTTCCATTTTTGCCTGGGATTCACTTGCATCTCTAGGAATTAGCATAATGCCTATAGAAGAAAAAAACCTTAGGAGATCTGCGAGAGGAACTCAATGATTTTACGAATTGTTTGAATGAATAAACTGCAGCGGTAACCATGAGAACATAACCGTGTGACTTTGCAGTAAATATGTAACAAGTCTCTATTATATACCAGGGATGTTTCTAGTGGCCAGAGATAGAGTACTGAGCAGAACGAACTTGGGCACCCCTCCCTCATGGAGCTTGAATATTATGTAAGTATAAGAAAAAATCTGGCACCTGGGTGGCTTAGTCAGTTAAGCATCCACCTTCAGCTCATGTATGATCCCAGGGTCTTGGAATGGGTCCCGCATTGGGCTTCCTGCTTAGTGGGGGGTATACTTCTCCCTCTACCCTCCCCCCCTGTTCATGATCTCTCTCTCTCTCTCCCCCCCAAATAAAGAAATAAAATCTTACAGAAAAAAGAACAAAGAAGCATACTGACACATACAGAAATGCAAGGAATATAAATCTTTTAGGACAAGTTTGTTATTTTAATCACTGATGGATATCCAACAATTAAGACAGTAGATACAATAAGTGTTGAATAAAATTTTATTGAATGAAAATTTAGGGAAAAGGTCAGGTAGTGGTGAGTGCCATGCAGATAATCTGATTGGGATGATATACTGATTTAGATGCTGTTTTATATTGTCACCAATGAATACCTTTTTGAGGAGATAACTTATTGGTTGAAATCTCATGCAAGACTCTCAAGGCATTTATTATTTGAAACTGAATCTCCCATTAAGATTTTTTTAAATTAATATATAATGTATTATTTGTTTCAGGGGTACAGATCTGTGATTCATCAGTCTCACACAATTCATAGCACTCACCATAGCACATACCCTCCCCAATGTCCATCACCTAGCCACCCCATCCCTCCCTCAGTCTGTTTCCCAAGATTAAGTCTCTTATGGTTTGTCTCCCTCCCTGGTCCCATCTTGTTTCATTTTCCCCCTTCTTCCCACCCCCACCCTGCCTCTTAAATTCCTCATATCAGAGAGATCATATAATTGTCTTTCTCTGATTGACTTATTTCACTTAGCATAATACCCTCTACTTCCATCCACGTCATTGCAAATGGCAAGATTTCAGGGTTTTTTGACGGCTGCATAGTATTCCCCCCCTAAGATTTTAAAGAGAAATCAAATTTTTTAGATAACCATGTATGTCCCCTATAAAGATCTGTCTTTTATCTATTTTTTACTGCTACAAAAAGTAAAATAAGCAATGCTGTTTTGAAGTCTCTAAATGTACAAGGACTTGAAATATTTAAATTTAGAGAAATTTAGGGAATCAGGAAATAGGAGTTTCCAAGGTACAACTCAAGAACAAATGCTGTATAGGACTTGATTTATTCTCTTCCCTTTAACAACTTGTTAAAGACTCTTTATTTTAGATGTTTTAACTGCCTCCATTTCTATATTTTAGCTATATCTTTCTAACTAAGAGCAGCCTTACATTTTTCATTTATTTCTCTGTTTTTGTCTATACCAGTTGTCTTAATATCCCTATTACAAATGCTGGCACAAGAATTGGTGTCCTGATTACCATTGACAGCCCCTTCCTATAAAGAGTTCTAATTTTTCATCGGAACATTTCTGTCCATTGAAAAGACTAAGGCTGAGTGGTTTAGGTAGAGTTATAACGAATGTTACCCTTATAAAACCAGTCCCTGTGGAAGCACATGAGACAACATTATGTTTGTGGAAAAGATGAGACCATATGCTGTATTCACTGGATTGATGTCATGACCCCAGAATGTTCTATGGAGTCGGTCCTGTATTCCAGCACACCATTATCCCGCTTCTGTTCGGCACAGGTACCTTTATTGTTGACCTTTAGATGACATTCTCAAAAACTAGATACGTGTCAAAAAATTATTGAAGCCTATTGTGGATTTAGTTTCCATAAGTGTTCCTACATCTTTTTTTTTCAAGTTTCCCATCAAAATAATTGTAATATATATAATGTTAAAGGCCCAGTGGCCTACCAGGTCAAGCATGTATGACAAATGTTAATATCCTGGGTGCAAAGAATACATCTTTTTACTTTTTTCCTCTGTAAATCTGCCTATTTTGAGCTCTCTCCCCACTTTAAAAAAAAATGGACACTTATCATGTACTGGGTTCTATTCTAAATGCTTAATACACACTAAGGCATTTAATGGTCAGAAACAATCCAGAAGAGGTATAAGTGTAACCTTTATGTTGCAAATGGAGAAAGGAAGCCGGAAGAGATGAGCACAGAAACATGACTGAGGACATCCAACTAGGAAACCCGTGGCAGGGGCGGGCTGCAGCCTTCAGTACTGGCATCCTTCTATTATAGTAACGTAGACTGGCTTTTAAAGAAAAATGTATAGTCACCTTATCCATGCTCTTGAATCATATCTGCCATCATTTTAAAAATTTTTCTGAAAAATTCAGAATTCCTGAAGAATTCTGATTTTTTATTTTGGTTCACTTTATGTGGAAGCTTCTCCATGGAAATATATCACTTTATCTTTTTCATTCTCCAATTTCATCTGTGTCCTTTATTTTTTGTATAAGAGAAATGAATTTAGACTATACATATATAAGTCTTGAGTCATAAAGGTGGATAGGAAAATATTTCCTTCTTAAATTTTTATATAAAAACTGATAGTGTCTAATTCTTTTTTCTCTACAGCAGCATATTTGCTTAACGTGTTCAGTTTTCTGGTATTGTCATGTTAGTAACCTGTAGTAGTAACTCATAGTCATTTTGATACAGATCTAATGATATAGTGTGGTCACCTTGGCCTTGGACTGATTTATCAACTTTGCACCCACATAATCATTGACAACTTGGCATTCCTTTTTACACAATAACAATCACATTGGTCTTCTTTCTTTATTATTTTTTTAAGATTTTTTTTCTTTATTTCTTTATTTTGCAGAAAGAGAGCACAAGTAGGCAGAGTGGCAGGCAGAGGAAGAGGGAGAAGCAGGCACTCTGCTGAGCAGGGAGCCAGAAGGGAGTCTTGATCCCAGGACCCTGGCATCATGACCTAAGCTGAAGGCTGGTACTTAACTGACTGAGCCAGCCAGGTGCCCCACATTGGTCTTATTTCTTACAACAATTCTTCCTTTCCCATTGGTTCATTCTTGTGATCTTTCTCAACCTTATTTATTTATCATCCAACTCAATCACCCCTCAATTTCCAAGAGAGATTTAAAGAAAGCACTATGTTTGGGTGAATAGTTAATTGGCATTTTCACAGCTCTACAATGCTGCAAACAGTTTTTGTTGTCATTGTTCCAAACATTTTTTTAAAAATGTTTATTTATTTGAGAGAGAGGGAGAGTACAAGCGAGGGTGAGGGATGGGGGAGAGGGAGAAGCAGACTCCCCATGGAGTGCGGAGCCCAATGTGGAGCTTGATCCCGGGACCCTAGGATCATGATGTGAGCCCAAGGCTGATGCTTGACTAACTGAGCAACCCAGGTACCTCTGCTATAACCCCCCCCCCTTTTTTTAAGGTTTTATTTATTTGTTAAAGAGAAAGAGAGAGCACAAGCAGGCAGAGTGGCAGGCAGAGGCAGAGAGAGAAGCAGACTCCCTGATGAGTAAGGAGCCTGATGCCGGACTCGATCCCAGGGCACCCTAGGATTATGACCTGAGCCAAAGGCAGCTGCTTAACTGACTGAGCCACCCAGGTGCCCCTGTTGCATACATATTAACATGCATTTCTCTCTTGTTTCTCTTAAAGTTGTGAAGTTTCTGGATAGGTAATGTTATCTCAGTTGCAGATGACAAGATGGGGGGTCAAACTGTGTAAGTGACTTAATATTGTATAGTTAATGAAAGGGTGGGATTAGAACACAAGCCCAAATAATCTGCCCATATCACACCATATCACAGTGTCTCTTCATATTCCCTTCTTACCCACTAGTCAGACATCAGAAGACTTTATTGTTTATTGTTGCAGAATGCTGAAAAATAGATGCAATGATTTGAATTCATGTTACATTTCATCCCCTTAGATGGTGGCCAGATAAACAAAGAAAACAGATGGAAATAGTTTCCAGGTAGAAGGGTCTTTGGAATCAGCCAGTCCAAATATATCACTTCACGGATGGAAATACACACACACACAGACATATGCACACATCAACAACTCTTATGATTCAGAAGACTATATTTTTGAATGACCGCAATTTGCAAAGGTTCTACAATTTTTCCCAAAGAAGAGTTAGTTAATATTTATTGAAGAAATGAAACTAAGGAAAATTTTCTTCAGGACTCTAAGATCTTTCTGAGCTACATTTAACACTTAGAGAACAGTCTGGGTTGACAAAGCCACACCAGGTCCATTTAAGTGGCTTACAGATCAGGGAGTCTATTTTTAAACCCGAGTCCACTTATCACTGGAATGAACATCAACAAGAGGATTCTAGTCACCACATCTAGGCTTGCAGGTAAGAACCAGTCCTGCAGTTTTATTTCAGACATTTCCGGAGCTTGAGACACTTTCATCTGGATTCGTGGGCCGAGGAATAAATAACTTTTGTTAGAGGAAGTGACCAGGACAGTCTACTCTGATAGCACCAAATCCTCAGAACCTTCTAATCTTAATATCATGAACTTTCCACTGCTACTGAAATTTTCTTTTTTTAAATTAACATATAATGTATTATTTGCTTCGGGGGTATGGGTCTGTTATTCATCAGTCTTACACAATTCACAGCACTCACCATAGCACCTGCCCTCCCCAGTGTCCATCACCCAGCCACCCTATCCCTCCCTGCCCCCACCTCCCAGCAACCTTCAGTTTATTTCCTGAGATTAAAAGTCTCTTATAGTTTGTCTCCCTTTCTGGTTTCACTTGTTTATTTTTCCCTCCCTTCCCCTGTTATCCTCTTGTTTCTCAAATCCCTCATATCAGTGAGATCATATGATAATTGTCTTTCTGTGATTGACTTATTTTGCTCAGCATAATACCCTCTAGTTCCATCCATGTCTTTGCAAATGGCAAGGTTTAGGTTTTTTGATGTCTGGATAGTATTCTATTGTATACATATACCACTCTTCTTTATCCATTCATCTGTTGATGGACATCTAGGTTCTTTCCATAGTTTGACTATTGTGGACATTGCTGCTATAAACATTTGGGTGCATGTGCCCCTTTGGATCACTACATTTGTATCTTTAGGGTAAATACCCAGTAGTGCAATTGCTGGGTCATAGGGTAACTCTATTTTCAACTTTTTGAGGTACCTTCTTACTGTTTTGCAGAATGGCTACACCAGCTTGCATTCCCACCAACAGTGTAGGAGGGTTCCCCTTTCTCTGCACCCTCACCATCTGTCATTTCCTGACTTGTTAATTTTAGCCATTCTGAGTGGTGTGAGGTGGTATCTCATTGTGGTTTTGATTTGTATTTCCCTGATGCCCAGTGATGTGGAACACTTTTTCATGTGTCTGTTGTCCATCTGGATGTCTTCTCTGCAGAAATGTCTGTTCATGTCTTCTCCCCATTTCTTGAAATTCTCTTTTTTTAATCCTTAAATTGATTTGAAGACTTGAAGACCAAGTTCATATATGCAGATGTTTTCTTGGAGGTAATAGACAAATCATTATCTCCCATTGACATGATTATGAATGTTCTGAAGTAAGTCCATCCATTATAAATTCTGGAACCACAAAGAAGAGTGGAGAAAAAGCTTTCAGTGGGTGGTTGTAGTTTATCATCAAAATTCTGACTTAGATATGCTCCTCAGGTAAACTGGGCAAGACCTGGGCAGCTCTGGGCAACTAGACAAATTTGGTGCTGGGAATCAGCAAGAAAAGGGATACAATCATGAAGAAAAGATCCAGGAAGTACATGTAGGTGATGGCATAATCCTGTTTTCTCTAGCTCAGCTGTGGCTTTACGTGTTTGCCTTTTTGTTTTTTTACCATGGTAAAGATGCTATATAAACTTATGTAAGTTGAGAACTTGTGGTTTTCATTATTTGTGAGTAATGTAGAAGGTCAGTAACCATAGTAATTTGTAATTTTCCTGAATCAAGTGGTTGGGACTGGGACTGAGACACTGAGAGAGTCTTCGGAGACATCCATGTGGCCATCCATGTTCTTATGTCTGGGTGGTCACTATTTCCCTTCATCACCTTGTGAGCAGTGACTCTTCTGAAATAGTATTTAAACAATAGTCAGGATTTTTTTTTAAAAGTTTAAGAAAGGAGTGATTCTTAGCTGGAACAAAGAAGCATGGGATCTGTTAAAAAGAGGATACACAGTGGTGATTCAGATCAGTTTTGTGAATTAACCAATATATGCTCCATAACGAAAGAATAATTTTCAAAAATCCAAAGCATTATGATCAAGGCAGTTTGCTGAATGTCAAGTAACACATTTGCTTTTGGTAATAGGCTACGTGCAGAAACGTAGAACAGTTGCCAGAAATGTAACTGAATGCAGGTCAGAGATCTGAAGAAAGCCTTTGGAGATATTCTGGGGCAAAGGTCTGAAGTTTTTCTATTCTTACATCAAACTATATTGTGTAGGATGTCTTTTTTCTCCATAAATCTGTTTGTGAAGATGAATGCAAATATGTACATATATTTTTTTGTTTTCTCTTGAGCTGGAATGAAAATGGCTTTGGTCAAAAAGATATTCATAACATTGGCCCTTGGAGTGTTGATTTGGATGGATGGGGCACTGCTTCTGAAAGTCAGAAGCTCATTCTACTCTTCTTCTCCACTGAATTGGCAAGCACATCCGAAAACTGTTCTCAATACAACATTGTATCCCGAGGGAGGAAAGTAATGCTGTGAAAAAGGGGCTGACACATGATGAATTGCAATACACATAAGTCACAGCAATCCTAATTATTCCCTCCACTAATTTCACAGAAAATAAGCTGAGCAACTCCCTATGTAGAAGCTTCAATTCAGTAATGATTAAATCATACGAATTTGGGAAAGTAAATCAAATCCTTTTTTAGTCAGAGCAAAACCATCCTCAGATAAAAGGAAAATCACCTACTAAATTAATAGTAAGATTAGTTGTGCCAAATGCAAAACCCTAAAGTATTTGCAAATATGACACCTTCTAAATATGAAATGAAGCCTAAGCAATCCCTAAGTGGTGTGGGCTCTTTCTAACTTATTTTTCTCACTGCAGTTTTAATTAACATAATTCCCTGTTACTGTCTGCCTTATTTTACTCCATAGCAGTTACCATCTAAAGAATTCATTTCATTTTTAAAAACTTACTGCTTTGGCTACTGATACTCTTATTCACTGACATTTAATCACTGGTATTTGATTTTTTTTTCTTCTTTTTAGAAGCATACTTTAAAAGAACCTACATAAAATTAGTTTTTAGGTATGATCACCACCAGATTCTAGTATGCTGGTTTTTTACTTAAAATACAAAATAAAGATTAGTAGAGCAAATGCAATATGGTTTTCTCCATCATCACTTTTGTCTTAAACATTTGTGTATGTGTTTATTTTACATACATAGTTTGTTACTAAAAGTTTTCTTTCCCTTGTCTATCCCCTGCAATGGGGTATAATTAATAAATAATGGGGGAAATTTTCTCTTTAAATTCTTCTTTCAAACTTAAGACTGAGTAACAAATGCATGAAATTAAATAATTTATTTTATACCTTAACCCAATATCGCTTAATCTAGGGATATTTTATCAGTGGGAGATAGAAGATTCTTAATTTTTAAACAGATGTTCTAGAAATCCCTTAACCTGTCAATTTTTAGAAATAAGAATATTAAGAAACAATAGTCCTAGTTACTTTTTATTAGATGCTCGAATCCCTATGATGTCCAAAAGTATTATATAGTTTTTCCAACTCTGAGTGTTCTAGTTACTCAGTATTGAGTATTGCATGAGAATTAAAAGCATGGGTTGGGTGCGCATGGGTGGCTCAGTGGGTTAAAGCCTCTGCCTTCACCTCAGGTCATGATCTCAGGGTCCTGGGATCGAGCCCCACATCAGGCCCTCTGCTCGACAGAGAGCCTGCTTCCTCCTCTCTCTCTGCCTGCCTCTCTGCCTGCTTGTGATCTCTGTCATATAAATAAAATCAAAAAACCAAAAAAAAAACATGGGTTGGAACTCTGCACCATGCACACTAGTGGGCAAGTTACTTTCCTCACTTTTCTCTATGGCCACACCTGTAGCCTCCCCACAGGGCATCATGTTGCTACCAGCGCTCTCTTCAAGGTCTGTTCACTGCTCATTCTGTCTTCATCACCCTCTTTCAAAGTTGACCCAACCCTCACTGTTGCCCAGTTTCAAAACAATGCCAACATTTCATGAGTTTGTTATGGCAGCACCCAATTTCTCGCTTCTAAGCTCTGTATTACCGGTCGCTGCATAACGAATTACCCACCAATTTATCAGTTTAGAACAATAAAAATGAATGGTCTCACAGCTTCTGGGAGTCAGGAATTAGGGACTGACTTACCTGAAGGTTCTGGATCAGAGTCTCTCCTGGCTACAGTCATCTGATAGCTTGACTGGGGCTGGAGGATTGTCTTCTAAGTTTACACACGTGGCTGGAGACCAAAGGCTTCAGATCCTCACCGTGTATGCCTTTCCATGGGCCTGCTTCAATGTCCCCATAGCATAGCATCTACCTTTCCCCCAAGAAAGTCATCTGAGAGAGAAGACAGACTGAAAGGGCGGGGTGGGGGGGGTGGGGGTGTGGAGAGCCCAAAGAGGAATCTGTAACCTTTTACAATCTAGATTGGGGAATTCCACATCACAACTTTCACCATAATTTATTTATGAGAAATGAATCACTAAGTACAGACCATACTCAAAAGGACAGGAATTAAGCTCTATTTCTTTGAAGGAATAAGAATCAAAGAATTTGTAGACATATTGGAAAGGACTAGAGAAGGATTTAAAAAAAATGGTATGAACCTTAAGAAAGAAAATTTGGCATATGTATGAAAAATAAATTATACTTTCTTTTGACCCACCATTCCACTTCTAAACATTTTCACATAGAGATCATGAGAAAAATGGAATATATATTTTCTATTATTTACTATTATATAAAAACATGAAAATCAGCATTTTAAGTATAATCTTATTTAAATATGTATGCAGTATGTATATGTACAGAATGATTACTGGAAGAACGTTTACAAATGCGTTTGCATTTATGAATTTGAAGGTATAAAAGCAGGATTTTAGATCATTTTTTAAACTCTTCTTACACATTTTTTTTGATTTTTAATAAGTAGGTGTTAACCATCATAGTCAGAAGATAAAACCAGTTTAATTTTGTTAAAAACAATGACAAAATCAAAATGGTAAATAATCTGTATGTCTACAATGAAAAGTTTTATGTATGTCAGTAAAACAATGTAAAGAGAGAATAGTGAATTGTTATAATTACAATAATGATTTGGTATTTCTAATTAATAAAATTAATTAGACCTCAAAATAAGTATAAACAGTTTAAGTAGAAAATATTTATAACCAAGGACTTACAAGTTGCTAACCTCATTGAACATACATAGGTCTTATTTTAATGATCAGTCAGCAGCATGTGACAGAGTTTGTAAAGCCTTCATCCTTGAAATTGTTTTTCCCACTGATTTCTGATGCATCATATTCTTGTGGTTTTGGTTTTGCGTTTCCTACCAAACTGGCAGCAACTTTTCCTTACCTGGGAGCTTTTTTTGTTGTTGTTATTTATTTTTTATTTTAACAAGATCAAGTTTCTCCAAAACCAGTGGGCTTAATAATGCCTACATTGGTGGGAGAGGAAATGTCAACAGTTTAATTTGTCCAAGAGATAAAGAGATGGCAGAGACAGGACCTTTATTTTTTTAATCTTTTTAAAGATTGTATTTATTTATTTACTAATGAACTTATTTATTTGAGACAGAGGGAGTGACAGAGAGAGAGCATGAGCGGGGGAGGGGGCAGAGAAGGAGGGAGAAGCAGGCTCCCCGCTGAGCAGGAAGCCTCAGACTTGGGGCTGGATCCCAGGACCCTGAGATCATGACCTGAGCCAAAGGCAAACACTTAACCAACTATGCTCCCCAGGGGCCCTGAGATAGGAACTTTAAGAGGAATGGTTCAGGTGGGTTCACTGTCTGATTCTTAATTCAGGCAGTGTTCCCTTGGCAAGTCACTTTGCTCACGTGAGAAGTATTTGATAGAACCCTTGAGAAGATAGGTTTGAATGATCAATTTTCAAACTTCCTGCACATCATAATTATTTTGGGACCCTAGAAAAAAGACCCATTATTTGATTTCACCACCCAGAGATTCTGATTTAATACATTTGAAGTGTTGCCTGGGATGTTCACCCTTGGCAGGCTTGAGCACCCAGATGGCTCTCCCTACGATGCTGCGTTATTCATGTGCCTGAAGGTCAAGTTTGTCAGGACTGGCAGAGCCTTTCAGAAGATGTAGCTTAAATGGCCCTAGCCCCCCCGTCAGGACAGTCTGTTAGAGCAGGGAATGAAGATTAGATGGAAAGGACGGTGATTGTGACAACTTCTTTTTCAGTAGGGTGTAGGACAAGCAGATATGGATCTGCCAGTGCCGTCAACTGGGAAAAGAAGGAAAAAGAAGAGGGAAGCTAGTATGCACGAGCTTTCTGGCTCTTCAGATTTATGAAAATCTGGGTTCAAGGAGCCAGACACCGAAAGCAAGAATGAGCAGAAACCAGAGAAGACACCAAAATGCTTCACTTGTTGGAATTCTGAGATAGAGTTTATTCCACTTACGTACTTGTTTTAAAGATATAAACGAAAGTTACAAACTCCCTAAATGGATGTGTATATAGCCGGTTGAGAAGGAGGTGACAGACAGTACAGAAAATATTTCACCAACGATGACTCAGGATTTTCCACATAATTTAACAAGAAAGCAGGCAGACAAATGAAATCCAAAGCCGGGAAGCCATGAAGAAATCCACATGTAGACACATCTTGGTGAACTAAGAATTTTACAGTAACAACAACAAAACCTTAAATTGCCTTTTTTCACTTTTTTTTAATAATTGAGATATAAGTGGGATACATTATATTAGTTTCTGTTGCACAACATGATGATTTGGTTCACGCATACATTGGCAAAGGATCACCACAGTAAGTCTAGTGAACATCCATCATCACGCAGAGTCACACTTTTCTTTTTCTTATGAGAACTTTTAAGATCTACTCTTGCAGTGACTTTTAAATATATGATCCAGTATCATTAAGTGTAGTCAACTTGGTGCTGACTCTTGTATCCTCAGGACTAATTCATTTTGTAACTGGGAGTTTGTACTCTATGACCACCTTTCTTTTTTTTTTTTTTTTAATTACATTTTCTCTACTTAAAATAGTCCCCAATGGTCTACTAATTTCCAAAACACCAGTGTTTGCAATGAATTCTCAGAAACATTTTTCGAGAGTGCTCATGACCTTACAATTTAGCACTAGGCCATCGTTATGTAATTACTCCAAGAGGGTCGTTTCCTGGTGAGTTACAGCTATTTCCACTTTCAAAAAGTCAGGCAGTCTGTGAGATGATAGGAAATAAGGTTTTGCCAGCTTTGGAATAGCCAAGCAGAGGCTCTCTTGCAAAGCAGGCTTTTTTCTTAATCTAGCTCAAGATACCATCTACCTAATTATTACATGTCTAGGTGGTATATTTTTGATTGAAGGTACATCCTTTAAAATGTCCAGCTCTGTGAACAGCGTTCAGACTCTCGGCGGAGAGATGCATGTTTATCTTATTTACCCTGGGTTCCTGTGCTCAGCGTGCCCGCCACTCAGTCTTCATGTGACTTGAAAAAGACCCTGGGGAATTTTATTTTCCCTTTGTTTATGCAACAAATTCAGGATGTCCGTCTCTGGGTATTGCGCACCTGTTATGACTAACACATACATGACTATCAGCCAGTCACAATAAAAGGAGTATTACGCTCTAAATGCTGTAGGCATCGTGTTTTCTGATTAAAAATGCCATTGAGCTAAATCCTTTAAGTTGAACTGTGGCTTTCTCAAGAGAGAGCGTGAATCATGAGGTCCTCAGAACACAGCTCTTGTTATGTGTGAACACTGGGGCAAAGCTTTGCCTGACTTTTGAAATTTTTATACAGCTACATTAACTATAACTTCACATGTCACTTTTCAAAAAAAATTTTTTTTAAAGTTCTGAATATGAACTTCTCAATATAAGCCTCCTTTTGGGGAGCTTTAAAGGCTAAGAGCCCCTGCCAGTCTTGCTGAAGGCCCTCCGGGGGTAGTTTCAGGGATAGAAAAATCACAGGCTTGTAGAGTTTGGGGACCTATACTGTTTCTTTAACACTTAATAGGTTTCCAGAAAATTCATTTCTGGTAGTAATACAGTAAATCAAGCTATTCACTAGTTGAAAACAACTCATTGTTAAATGTTGAGAAAAGCATCAACAAACAAATTTGTTTGGATAATAAGAAGTCATCATGCCTGAATATAGATTAAGGTACCCCCAGAAGTGGAAAGTCACTGAGTTCCTCCAGGCAATTACAAAAAAAGAAAAACAAAAAACTACTTTGGACCCCCGTGGGCTCTTACGTGAATTCATATCACCTGGATTTTGCAGGGCCTTTGATATCTCTCAGAAACAAATGGAAATCCTCATTAGAAGAATACAAATAATCCGTCCTTGGTTCTAAAAATAGACTATAAATAATTGTACAAGGAGGCTGGGCAGTGTAGATACTGATCAGGCCAGTTGTGTTTGCTAGCTGGCAATTAATGAAGTTAGGATTCCGTCTTCCTGACTCCCACTCTGGGAGTCAGAGGCCTCTTTGCTGATGGTCACATTCCCAAGCAATGGTTTTCAGGTCCTTGAGAAAAACTACTGAGTGGTTGGAGATACAGCCCAAAGAGATGAAGGATGCACAGGTGCAAGTCCTTTTTAGAAAATGCTCTAATAAGCTGTGATCAGAGGGCCTGTCCTTGGGTTTTGGCTAGAAGCAAACTAAACTCTTTTGGCAGCCTTGAGCTTTCTCTGGCAGGAATTTTAAGAGGGGCTGGGTCATGTGCAATGTTAAGCTATTGGAAACTATGTATTATTTTTAAGTATTTTAATGGGAGAAGAAGGGAATGGGTAAAATAATTTGTGGGTTTTTTTCCCCCACAAATCACTTTGCTTTTTTATAGGCCGATGTTAGACCCTAGTTGAGAAAGTGATTCTGAGGAGCCTGGGTAGAGTTTGTTCAGATAATCTCTGTTAGTGTATTTTAACAAAGTTTTGTTTTGTTTTGTTTTTTAAGACTATATATATTTGACAGAGAGAGAACGCAAGTAGGCAGAGTGGCAGTCAGAGAGAGAGGAAGAAGCAGACTCTCTGCTGAGCAGGGAGCCCGACTGTGGGACTCAATCCCAGGACCCTGAGACTGTGACCTGAGCCGAAGGCAGACGCTCAACCGACTGAGCCACCTAGGCGCCTCTTTCTACAAAGTTATACTAGGTTTGCTATATATCTTTGTTTATGTTTTTTATTTATTTATTTTTTAATTTTTATTTTTTATAAACATATTTTTATCCCCAGGGGTACATGTCTGTGAATCGCCAGGTTTACACACTTCACAGCACTAACCATAGCACATACCCTCCCCAATGTCCATTACCCCACCCACCTTTCCCGACCCCCTCCCCCCAGCAACCCTCAGTTTGTTTTGTGAGATTAAGAGTCA
>PISX010032821.1:0-15793 GCA_004024625.1 Mellivora capensis | reverse complement strand
CCCCCTCCCCCCAGCAACCCTCAGTTTGTTTTGTGAGATTAAGAGTCACTTATGGTTTGTCTCCCTCCCAATCCCATCTTGTTTCTTTTCTTCTTTTTCTACCCCCCTAATCCCCCATGTTGCATCTCCACTTCCTCATATCAGGGATGTCATATGATAGTTGTCTTTCTCTGATTGACTTATTTCACTAAGCATGATACCCTCTAGTTCCATCCACGCCATTGCAAATGGCAAGATTTCATTTCTTTTGATGGCTGCATAGTATTCCATCGTGTATATGTACCACATCTTCTTTATCCATTCATCTTTTGATGGACATCTAGGCTCTTTCCATAGTTTGGCTATTGTAGACATTGCTGCTATAAACATTCGGGTGCATGTGCCCCTTCGGATCACTACACCAAACTCTTATTTTGGCTCAGGTCATGATATAAGGTTATGAGATTGAGCCCCACATCAGGACCCATACTAAGCAGGGAGTCTGCTTGAGATTCTCTTTCTCCCTCTGCCTCTGCCCCTTACCTGCACTCATGCGCACTCTCTCTCTTTCTCAAAATAATTAAATGAAAGAAAGAAAGAGAGAGAAAGAAAGAAAAAAAGAAAAAAAGAAAGGTTGATAATTAGAATACTCTATATAGTTGAATTTTCTGGTCAACTGAGAGAAATTGCATATTTGTGAATTATTACACTTTTGAAGTATAGCTAGAATTAAAATAAAAAGCAGTTTTAACAAAATAATATAAAATGAGTCAATATTAGCCTTAGCCTAAACTGGGTTAGTTTTAATCTTAGGTCTCACTTTGTTACAGGGTTATCATTATGAACAACCATGGCCTTTGTATGTATGCTGATGCAGACCAAGGAAGAGATTAGCCTACATACTATATTATGACATATCCTAAAATTTGTCCTTTCTTTTTTTTTTCTTAAAAAATATGGGTGAGGAGACTTCTAAATCTTTAATCTTTCTAGATGTTAACATTTAATATGGTAAGACTTAATATTAGATTTATTGCTAAATAATATGCTAAATATTGGAATATTATTGCTAAATAACATGCTAAATTATGGAATAAATGTTGATGAACTGTGTGTTTTCTTTAGCACCACTGTATTATATCTACTTCATCTAAAGATTACCTTCTTTGAAATAAGCATGTTAGTAATTTTTTTTAAAGATTTTATTTATTCATTTGACAGAGATCACAAGAAGGCAGAGAGAGAGGAGGAAGCAGGCTTCCTGCTGAGCAGAGAGCCCGATGTGGGGCTCGATCCCAGGACCCTGGGATCATGACCTGAGCCGAAGGCAGAGGCTTCAACCCACTGAGCCACCCAGGCGCCCCATGTTAGTCAGTTTTTAAATGCACTTAAAAAATAATAAGTTCACTTTGAAATAAAATTCTTGCATAAGACTGCTACTCTCATAAATTATATATGGCATGGATAGGTGTAGGAAGGAAAATTCAACACTTAAAATGAAGGTAAAAAACTAACTCAACAGGTTTTTCTAGGAAACTACTAACAGTAAATCAACTTGATAAAATTAATGTCAGTCTTCAAAGCCACACCAACTGCCTTCATTCCATATCTTGGGTTTGTGCTAACTGTATAGGTTGAGAGAGAGGTGGGTCACATTCCCCACCCCTTGGGAGTTTATATTCAAGGTATGAAAGTAAAACTAACATGTACTAAACATTTGGAGAATAATAAAAGAGAAAATATAAATATATGCAAGAGAATATTGAATAGGGAAAATATTCTAATCAGGAGAATTTTTTTTTTCTGTTTCAGGCTGAAACCATGCCATTGCCAATGTAAAATGGAAAACTGGCAATATAAGCATCCATTTACATGAGAAATTACCCAAGTGCCCCCACACATATTGCCTTCCATGCACAATACAAAGTGGTTCCATTTTCAGTAGAACATATGCTAAATGTTTAAGCTCAAAGATGATTTAGACAAAATGGAAAATATTTTTTAAACATTTATTTTACACTTTACAGGATTCATTTAGATTGGCAGATGTTCCAAAACCCAAAGAAAAGTAACCTAACCAGCTAGTGGGAAAGACAGTGTTTGCAGAGATGGGAGGGAAGAAAGAAAAAAAAAAAAAAAAAAAAAAAAAAAAAAAAAAAAAAAAAATTACTAACTTTGTAACATGCCTTATCAGAAAGCATATAAATGAATGAATGAATGAATGAATGAATGAATACATAAAAATTCCAGAGGAAATCTAATAGTTAAAATAGTGAAGGACTTCCAAATTCTTTCAGGTACCTGCAACAAATGGTGTATTGATTTTGCTGTTAAACTGCACAGCTGTAACCAACACATTAGACACGGAGGATAAAAGCAATGACTAAAAGCACCTTATTTCATCTGTCACACCTGAGGCACTGCCTTCTTCAGACCTTTAGTGTATTAGCACAGAAAATCAATTAGGTAAAGAGCTAAACAAATGAAGGGAGAATAAAAAAGGTTTCATTCACAAAGTATCTAGGATGTCAACAAGCCCAGGAGACTTTGGTAAACTATATTATATCTCCAAATAAACCATAACAACTTCTTCTGAACTTTTAAAAATCAGTGATTATGTATCACAGATAGCTCTAAGTCTTTTAGAAGGTTCTCAGCTATTAAGCAACACCTGATACACAGTGTTTTGTTTCAGCTTCAGGTTTAGTACATATGCATCTCTTAAATCATAAAATATTCTGTGTCAAAAAACAACAACAACAACAACAAAAAACCCTCAGTGTAGTTACCACCGTAACAGATTCTTAAAATGATTATATACGTGAATCTTTAGGTAAAGATCATGGTTAGTCAGCATTTGTATGGCTGTTCTGTGCTTGCATATGACCCCCATATTTTCAGTGTAACTATTAATTTCCTCAATCATAAAATAATTGATTTCTATCACAGAACTCATATGGCTCCTCTTTGGGTATAAAGCAGACAAAGCACTGAACACAGACTCAACCTCAGGGATTTTAAATGCCATGATATAAATTTTTCTTTAAGGAACTTGTTTTTTTTTTTCCTACAAAGAAAATCAGTTGCTTCTTGAAAGGGATCTCATAAAGTACCAGGGGGTAATATATGGAAGCCACATTTGAACACTGATATAAAGTTTTATGGCCAGTGCTTATCCCTTTTTGTGCCACTTCCCCAAATTATGAAAGTATCTCTTCTTTATATCTCTTGTTCTTAAACTACTAATATATACCACCTCATCAATTTCTTGTCATTGCTTCTTCATCTCATTTCCCAATAGCTATTAATCTAGAATCTTACGATTCTCCTCCCTTTCTTATCTTTTCCATATAAAACCCTTGACAATTCAATATACAGAACTCTGTAAGCTCCAGCTCTCCCCTGACCAAAATTTCATAACCTTTTGCATTTGCTTGTGCCCTCTGCCTTCTCATATTAACCACTAATGTTCAGATATCAAGACCTTTCCCATAAAAACCCAAATCTTCCACTTCCCTGTCTACTGGTTTGCTTCTCATTACCCAGGCCCAATACCAGCCACTAACCATCTACATCCTGCTTCTTCAACTGAAATTCAATTAAAGATATTTATTGTGTGTGTGTGTGCTATGTTTCAGGCATGGGGCTCCCACTTTGGTGGGTATAAAAGCATATATAATTTAGTCATTTGAATCTAAAATAAATCTGGCCATCCTATGATTCATTTTTACAGGTGACAAAACAAATTTAGGGAAGGTAAGAAATTTTCCAAAGCTAGTTGCTCTGTCTAGTTATACCAACACCCATTTAAGATTTGTTTTGTTACCTTTCTCTAGGAAATACCTCTAGCATTCTTTCTTTGTACATAATAATTCACCAAATCAGCTCTTTGCCATCTTGGATTTTTTTTTCTTTGTTTCAGTGAGAACTCAAGGGCTTTGATTACAAATCCAGCTGGGAGCGAAGGAGCCCCTTCTCCAATTTTTCTTCTCCACCTTCTTCCTGTCAACAGAACCCTCCAGGGTAGGTCCATTAAGGAAGAGGAATCTGAGGAGAGTGAAAAGGGGCAATGCTTTCTCCAAAGTCCTCTGAAGCAACTCCTAGCTCCGGCTGAGAATCTTCTGGCAGAAGGGGTGAGAGATTTAGCTCTCACCCTCAGCGTCTTCCGTGTCTATATTCTGGGGTGTGTTGTTTTTTTTTTGCCCTTTGGGCTGTGACTTACTAGACCTGTATGGCTTAGTAGGTGTTTCCATTTGGATGACTGTTTTCTCTTTCTGGGGAAGCTGTATCTGTGGAAAGAGTTTTCAGGATTCCTTCCCAGAGTAATATTGGCACATGTACCTGATGCCCCCTTCTTGAGGTGCTGCTGCATGGTCAGCCCATCATCTGTCACAGCCAGAATTACCCAATGATTCAGTTGCCTCTCCTGGCTTAACACATGCCAGAACTTGAACAGCTTGTTCTCAGCTACATTCAGGGCTGCTTGTTCTTTCCCTGGGAATTCCCAGGGTTGTGCCGCCATCTTGGATTGTTACAAAGCCTGGAGAAGTAGTAAATATTCATCTCCAATATTTCCAAAGTGCCATATAGAAGAGCTATAAACATAAAATTAGAAAAGCAACAGGATAGACCTGCCTAATAATGTATATGGTGTATCTTAAAAGTCAGTTCAAGTTGTTGTTCAGGAAATAAACAGAAAAGAAACTGAATATTAACAGGACATATGATTCAAAAGCAAGTCCCATCCACCTCACAATTTCCCTAAGATATAATGCTATTTTATATGAATACTCCATATATGCAATGCTCCTTTCAGTACAGTATACACTAGAGCAGAACTCAATCTGTTCTTCACTGAAAGAATGTGAATGTGGATATATTGTCTGAACTCAAATTTTCCAAGGTCAAAATAAATTGTGGACTATCCATTTTCAGTTATGCTATTGAGGTAAGTCTGAGAGTTATTTTCGTAAAAATTTACGCTTTTGAAATGTGACATGTGAACATTCTGCTTGGTGAACACCTAATAACTACCTAGTGACAAAAATAATATGATAGCATTTGCATAATTTATTCAAGATTTTATAGACTTATATTGAAAGCAAGAATAATAAGCTTCTATGATTTTGGCACCTATATTTTGTGACTATCAATTGCTTGATTCAAAAGTATGTTATATAATTTAATAATTTGCAGTATATAGCAAGAGTTCTTTTTAAAAGAAAAATCTATGGTTGATCATGTTGTAAGCTATCACATTAGAATATGAGGATGTTTTCTTTATTAATGGAAGTACATGCATAGTTCTGAACCTGGACTGCTCAGACAAAGTTTGAAGATTTCTGCATATTTTGCAGTTAACAAAATATACTGTACTTTTGTACAATTTCTCATGGCAACACCACTTAAGATCACACAGAGTTGAGTATATCAGAGGTTTCCCACTGCTAAGTACAAACAAAAATTTCTATTCATCTCCTGAAAGTAAACAATTCTGTTGAAATTGGTAACCTCTGATCACATGGACATTTTATATTTTGATAAGGCAATTTAGAATAGCTCTAGAGGTCCCAGATGTTTAAAAGTCCAGCTTTTACCCAGATGACTTGGATGTTACCACTAAGTACATTATAGGCAGAATAGTACAGAATGACTTTCTAAGTACTTCAGATATTAAGTAAGAGGCCTGCTGATGCCTAAAAGTCTCTTCATCAATATCAATTCTTTTCCATAAGTTAATGTCCTAAGTTAATGTCTCCAAAATGGCTCTTTTGAAATGCAGCTCTATTAGCTGGGAAGGTAGTACATTGTTCCATTAGCCTGTGAGGAGGAATTACTTAGCAAGGTCCTCAGGGAATGAATACCAACAAATAAATTTTGATAAAGGAGGGACATGAATATCAGAAAAATATCTAAGTATGGATCCTTGCTCAACTAAGTAGGCCCAGGTAGGTCATTCAGAAAAAAACCAGCAAAAGGGCACTTTTGAGGAAGCACAGCTAAGGATGAGGTCATGCCAAAGCACAATTTTCCTAGAGTTTTATAGAACTCTGTAGGGAATTTTCTAAAAATGTTCTTTATGATTCCAGAGTATGTGGTTCACACTTTTCTGCCTCCACTTCTTCTGTAAAATAGGGATAACAATAAAACCTGCATCATCATAGATAATTCATCGAAATGACGTATATAAAACATTTAGAACTTTATAATAATATTAACATTTAAAAATATAGAGATCCATTAATATTACAACACAGCATTCTGGCACCTTCTCCATTTTACATTTAAAAAATACTAGTACTTTTATGAATTATTCATATTCCAGAAAGCTAATGTCCTAAAAAAGAAAATAAAATTATTTTGCATAGTGTTTTCTTTTCCTTTCTTTTCTTTTTTTTTAAAGATTTTATTTATTTATTTGACAGAGAGAGATCACAAGTAGGCAGAGAGGCAGGCAGAGAGCGAGAAGGAAGCAGGCTCCCTGCCGAGCAAAGAGCCCGATGCGGGGCTCGATCCCAGGACCCTGGGATCATGACCTGAGCCGAAGGCAGAGGCTTTTTAACCCACTGAGCCACCCAGGTGCCCCTGCATAGTGTTTTATTTTCTGCAGCACGATCAAGGGTTCTTGATTTTTATTTTTTCTTAAACCTAGTACAATGTTTGCAACTTTCCTTTTCATGTTAGAGAATAAATTTCAAACCAGTTGTAGCAGCTGTCCTCCATTTTCATTCCTAGCAAATGAATATATTTTTTAAAAGATATTACAGGGTATTTTTCACACTCCTCCTGGATTATAGATAAATTCTTCAGACACTTCTCATTGCCAGGAAATGGACGCTCTTGTTGCTGTTCCAATAAAGTGAGCATACACAAGAGTCTCTGGGAGACTGATAATCTCATACACAATTCCATTTGTCAGCTCCCTGTAGACTACAAGCTTGTCTTCGAGGAGACTTCACCTGCATGAGGATTTCAGGATTAGGTTTTTCTATGTAATTTCACTCTCTAATAATGAGATTCGGTGAGCACTTTCTCAATTATTTCTGCTTCCTAAGGTCAGGCTACAGAAGTAAATGTAGAGATTTATGCACTTAATTCCCTGTGGATCAAGATGAAAATACTCACTTTCATTCTTAACTTTTTATTTATTAAACTTTTAAAAAGCTCATATTTCCTCCAGTTTGCAGGCTACCATGGTGGCTTAATTTTTCTTTCTCTCCCTTGCTTCTCTCTCTCTCTCTCTTCCTTCCCCTCCTCTCTCCTTTCCTTCCTTCCTTTCCAGTAGTCAAGAAATATATATTAGTGTTTCATTTCCAGTATATTTTCTTTTCCTTTTGAGAAACCACCCTGTTTGTGACTTTATATTATAATATACAATCATATGGAAATAAATTTATACACAAAACTAATTTCTCAATTAACTATAATATATTTAGTTGAATGTGAAGCAAGTCCCCCTTTTGCCATCAACCTCAAAAATCTCAGTGTAAGTGTTAATAACCCTCCTAAGAGCATAATGTCACATTTATTTGATCTCTAAGGCTTTGATTTGTCATTCCAATTCAACATTCACCGTAGTCATTAGCCACTCTGATATTTCCTTCTTTGAATCTAATCTTTCTGCCACCTTTCTCATGCTCTTCTAATAATAGAACAGGTTCTTAATTCTCACTAAGATCTTTAGCTCTTTTCCTTTCTATTTTCTCACTGCCAACAAAAAAGGGGAATGTCTTTTAGAATCTAATGGACCTATCAGACACCTTTAAGTTGTGTTGCTTTGGCTTACTATTTAACTAATATGAAACTCATTTTCCCAGTGGAGAAAAAAGTGGTTCTATTACATATAAATCCCAATTCTGTCAAAACTCTTAAGATAATATCTATAAAACAACATAGTGCCTGGCACCCAATCATCATTGTAAATATAATGAAAATAGTCAACATTGTCTTTATCCACAGCAGTCAGTATCATCTTCATCACTGACTAGTCTGTAATCAAGTATCAGCTGTATTTTTCATCACAGTAGTTTTTTTAAGGTGAATTTTTTGAAGTATAACTCATATGTAGTAAAATATAATCTATTTGAGTGTTCAGTGCTGTGAATTTTGTCAAATTTTATAGTCATATATTCACCACCGCAGCAAGGTATAGAACATTTTCTTCGACCTGAAAAATTTTGTAGTTAATCTCCTACCCCTAACTCCAGCCAGGGGCATTCACTGATGTTTTTCTTTCTACAGTTTTGATTTTTTTTTGTATTATCCAATATAAATGGAATCAAAGACTATAATAGCCTTTTGAGTTTGGCTTCTCGTAATTAGCATAATGCATTTGAAATTTGTTCATAATGCATTTGTAACATGTATCTGAGTTCCATTCACATTCTGTTTTATTACTGAGTAGTATTCCAAAGTATGAATGTCTCCATGATTTGTAATCTTTTCTCCTTAATGGTCATTGGAACAATTTAGGAGTATTAATGATTATGACTAAAGTAACTGTGATTACTCACATACAAGTTTTTGTACGGATATGTTTTCATTTTCCTTGGATAAATATCTAAGGAAGATATTGCTGAATCATGTCATAAGTATAAGTTTGTTTTTATAATTATTGTCTAACACATTTACAAATTAATTCTAACATTTTGCATTTCCACTGGGTAGGTATGAGAATTCTGATTGCTGCACATTCTTTCAAGCACTTGATATTGTTTTTTCCTTGTTTTTGTTTTAATTTACTCATTCTGATAGGTATGTAATCTTATCACATTATCCAAAAAATAACAATGTTGAGCATAATTTCATATGTTTATGTACTATTGTAATCTTTGGTAAAATGTAAGGTTAAGTATGCTGCCTATTTTTAAAAGTGTATTGTTTGTTTCCTCTTTATTTAATTTTAACAGCATATTTTAACAGCATATATTTTGGATTCCAGTTTGGAATCCAAACTGGATTATCATATACATATTTTACAAATATTTCTCCCAGTCTGTGTCTTATCTTTTCATTTTCTTTACAGTGCCTTATAAAGAGCTAAAGTTTTTAATTTTGATAAAATCCATTTTTTCACATTTTATTCTGTGATTCATGCTTTATCCTGTTTGAAAAATTTTCAGCTAACAATCTAACAATGTTTTCACATGTTTTCTTCTAAAAGTTTTATCATTTTAGGTTGCACGTTAGATCTATGTCCATTTTGAATGAATTTTTGTATATGGTATAAGTTTTTAAGGTATAGGTTAAAATGACCTCTTTTTTTTTCATGGACATTGTGTTGTTCACAATATTTGTTCAGCATCATTTGTTACATATTTTATCAGCTCTCATTAAATTGACTTGATATCTGTGTTGAAATCAGTTAAATATGAGTGTGCTTACGTGTGTGTATCCCTGCATTCTTGACTCTGCTCTACTAATTTGTGTAATCTTTTTTTTTTAAGATTTTATTTATTTATTTGACACAGAGAGAGAGAGAGAGAGATCACAAGTAGGCAGAGAAGCAGGCGGGGAGAGGGGAAGCAGGTTCCCTGCTGAGCAGAAAGCCCGATGCGGGACTTGATCCCAGGCCCTTGAGATCATGACCTGAGCTGAAGGCAGAGACTTAACCCACTGAGCCACCCAGGAACCCTAATTTGTGTATTCTTTCAACAATTCCACAAAGCACTAATTAGTGTAGCTTTATAGTAAGCCTTGAAATCAAACAGTGTGACTCCACAGACCTCGTTCTTTTTTTAAAGATTATTTATTTATGTGACAGACAGAGATCACAAGTAGGCAGAGAGGCAGTCAGAGAGAGGAGGAAGCAGGCTCCCTGCTGAGCAGAGAGCCTGATTCTGGGCTTGATCCCAGGACCCTGGAATCATGACCTGAGCCGAAGGCAGAGGTTTTAATCCATCGAGCCATCCAGGTACCACAAGACCTCGTTCTTTTAAAACAATTTTTGATTATTCTAGCAAATTTGCCATCCATGCATATTTTAGAGTCAGCTTAATGATATCTATAAAGTACCTACTGGGATGTGTTGTGGAAATATGCTGAATGCTGAAAAGAAAGAAAACCAAACCAAAAAAACCCCCCAAAACAAAAAAAGAACAAAAAAAAGTACCCAAGATGTCTGGTTAGATTTGGCCCATAAGCCATAATTTGCTGACCTTTGCTCTAGTAATTTGAAGGGTCTGTCATTTGTGTTATTTCTTGATTTGTTTTAGTTGCTCAGATCAGTTTATATTCTTATTACAATTTTTTTCCTGCTTTTTACCATGCACAGTCATTTTTTTTGTGAAAACCAGACATTGCAATTTTATCTTGTTGGGTGCCAGATATTTGTTGTATTCTTATAAACATCCTTGAGTTTTTTCCTGGAATATATTTAAGTTTGAGTCAATTTGACCCTTTCAGGTAAAAAAAAATAATAATAATAATAATAATAAATCGTCAAAAGGTTCAAGTTTTTCCAGAAGGACCGCAAAATGGCACTGATCCAGATGGGCTCCATGGAGGAGGCCATCCAGGCGCTCATCGATCTACACAACCACGACCTGGGCGAGAACCACCACCTGAGGGTCTCCTTCTCCCTCCCAAAGTATAAAATAATTTGGGAAGAATTGACATAGTAAGAAATCATGTTTCCTAATCCATGAATATTGTATATATCTCCATTTAATTTGATCTCTGATTTCAATTTTTGTCATTTTTAAGACATAGATCTTCCATATGTTCTGTTGGATTTTATATTAAAGGTCTTCATCTTTTTGGTGCTATTTTAAATATTACTTTTATAAAATTTTAATTTAATTTAATTTAATTTTTTCAGCATTCCAAGATTCATTGTTTATGCACCACACCCAGTGCTCCATGCAGTAAGTGCCCTCCTTAAAACCCACCACCAGGCTCACCCATCCCCCCACCATCCTCCCTTCCAAAACCTTCCATTTGTTTCTCAGAGTCCATAGCCTCTCATGATTAATCTAATCATATATTGATTTTATGAATTCAATTTATGATTCAAAGTTATGTGATCTTCTTAAACTCACTCATTACTTCTAGAAGCTTTTTAAAGACTCTTTGCAATCCAGTACCTAGAAAATGATGTCAGTTCGAAATAGAGAAAATTTTAATTATTTTCCAAATGACTTTTGCTGTGCTTTCTTACATAATTGGATTGACTGGAGTTTCCAGTATAGAGCAGGGGCTAATGCAAATATGATAGAATTAAATAAGAAAAAAATTCAGTGTTTGACCAATAAGTAGAATGTTGGGAAAAAATGAGAATAGATTAAGAGTTTCACATTAAGTATGATTTTACCTGTAGGATGTTTTGTGTTGTCTTTTGAGGAAGACACATTCTCTTTGACAAGTTAAAGATGATTCTCCTATTTCTAGTGATTGGGTGGGAATATATATAAATATTCTATTTATTCAATGAATTAGATTGTTTTGATTTCCTAAAGCTTAACAAAACTTGCATTACCAGGATATGGCCATGATGTGTTATCTTTTTAATTTTATAGGAGATTTCATTTTCTAATATAGTATAGAGATTTTTGTGTCTATATTCATGATGAATATTGAGCCTCTATTCTGTTCTATTCATTTTTCTCTCTCATTCTTTCTGCTTCACTCTGGATATAACAATAACTATAAAATTAGCTAAGTAGTATGGACTTTTTTCAAGGATTCTGTGCCTAATGTTTCATGACTAGAAGAGTTTAACTGTAAATTCATTTTATTCAATGGATAGTGCAATTCAATTCTTCATTAAACTTTGGGAGTTTAACCTTTCAAGAAATTTGCTAAGTTGTAGAATATATTATTATAATGTTTATAATATTCCCTTAATAAATTTTTAATATCAAGATCTGTAGAGATGTTTCCTTCTAGTATTTGTATTTTGGGTTTCTCTATTTTTTTTTCCTGATCCTTCTGGCCAAATATTTGTCTTTTTAATTTTTTTGCCCTAATAATTAATGAGCTTTTAGTTTTCTTGGTATTTTCTATTTTATTTTATAGTTTCATTGATTTCTGATTTCATTTGTTTTATTTTATTCTTTCTATTTAAGTTCAATTTTTCTTCATTTTGTAGTTTCTTAAAATGAATACTTAGGTCATTGATTTGAGACTTACTTCTTTTCTAATATAAGTAATTAATGCTATACATTTCTTTATGTCTCAAATTTTGATATGTTTTGATTTTTATTTAAATCAAAATATTTCTAATTTACTTTAGTCTTCATATTTCCTCATCAATTATTTAGAAATATGTTATATAATTTAAAAATATTTGTGTATTTTGTGATATCTATTTTTCCTCCCTTACATATATTGTCACTAAGAATCTTATTTTGTGGGGCACCTGGGTGGCTCAGTGAGTTAAAGCCTCTGCCTTTGGTTCAGGTCATTATCCCAGGGTCCTGGGATTGAGCCCCGCATCGGGCTCTCTGCCCAGCAGGAAGTCTGCTTCCTCCTCTCTCTCTTCTGCCTGCCTCTCTGCCTACTTGTGATCTCTGTCAAATAAATAAATAAAATCTTCAAAAAAAAATCTTATTTTGTATTTCTTGCATCTTTTAAATATGTTACATTTTGTTTTGTGGCCCCCAAATTATAATTATGAATTATAATTATATGAATTATTATATTATAATTATAATTATTATAATTCTATCTTTATGAATATTCTATGTGCTCTTTAAGAAAATATATATTTTGTTATTCTAAGTTTGTGTGTCCTATAATTGTCAATTAGATAAAGTTTGTGTGTCCTATATTTGTCAATTAGATAACATAGAATGATTTAGTTTGAATGTCCTTTAATTTTTTTTTTTAAGATTTTATTTATTTATTTGTCAGAGAGAGAGAGAGCGAGAGAGTGAGCACAGGCATACACAGAGGGAGAAGCAGGCTCCTTGCTCGGCAAGGAGCCTAATGTGGAACTCGATCCCAGGATGCTGGGATCATGACCTGAGCTGAAGGCAGTCGCCCAACCAACTGAGCCACCCAGGTGTCCCTGAATGTCCTTTAATTTTTCTAACGATTACTGAGAAGGGAATATTTAGATCTCAAAATATAATGGCAAATTTGTCCACACTTCCTTCTATCAATTTTTTGCTTCATAAATTTCAAAATTGTTGTTACACAATAAATAAATTAATATATACATACATTTTGAAACACTGTATCATCTTCCTGATGTGAATTATTTATATTTATATAAGTTTCTCCTTTTTCTCTGATAATTTTCCTTGATGTGAAGTACAATTTGTTTATATCATACAATCATTTCAGCCTTCTCTTGATTAGTGCTTGTTTAATAAATCATTTTCCATTCTTTTATTTTTATCTTTGCATTTATATACAAAATGCATTTCCTGTACCTATCATGAAATTAGGTTTGCTTCTTTTATCCAATCTGATAATCTCTGTCTTTTCTTTGGAGTTTTACATCTAATATATCATCTTCTTCCCTGTGCCTTTTTTTTTCTTCATGTATTGTAATTACTGTTGACCTCTTTTAAGTTCATTAAGTTTCTCTTTGGCTATATTGAGCTTACTGATGAGTACTTTGAAGTAGTTTCTTGTGTTTATTACTATATATTTTATTCATATCATTTCCATTTGACTTTCATACATTTACTATCTGCTGAAATTCCCCATCTGTTTATGCATGTTGTACAATATTTATACTAGATCTTTTTTTTTTTTTACATATTTGTAATGGTTATTTTAAATCCTCCAAGAGTTACAACATTTGTACAAATTAACTAAATTGACTAAATTAATTGTCAGTTCTTGGTCCAATTTTGTTTTTTATCATTGTTATTGCATGAAATATACCACAGGCCCCATGGTTTTTGAACTTAATGGTCAAGTGAGGGCTGAATTACCAGAAGGTTTTACTTATTGTTAAGAATTTCACTCTCAAATTTCTGTCATCTTGCAAAACTGTGCCATAAATGGTGTCTCTCTCCAAACTCTTGCCCTTTCCCCAACATTAGACTGATGTTGCTTTGTTCAGTGCTTGTTAGTCTCATGGTAGGTATAGGAATACTGTTTCCTTGGTTGAACCTCAGTCCTAGGATGGTCCTATGTGACTAGCCCATGAAGGTTGTTGCCCTTCATGATCTGGTATCTCATAACACTCTGACGACCCCTTGCATTACTTTCTTCCTTGCCTCTTTGACTGTCTTACTGTTCGTGGAAGCTGTTTAGCACATACCCACCTGAGGCCCTCTTTACTGACTGTCTCCTTTGCTTAGAATGCACTTCTTTTAGATATCTTCATTCTGAACTCTTATAGGTCCTTTAGGTCTGTCCTCAAATATCCCCTTTCCAATGGGGATATTCATACTCTAATAAGCACTGAAATGGTTTTCTTTTCCTCTGGCCCTGACAATTCTCTATTACCTTACTTTACTTTATTTCCTTTCTCCATAATATTTATTTCTTCTAACACATGAGCAAGAATTTTTTGCTAATTTGTTTACATATACCTGTAATAGTATGTGATACAAAGTATGTACCCATCAGATAGGTCTTAAATGGGTGAATACATTAATAAATGTGAAGATAGGTACAGAAAAACTAAAACAAAAATAATAATTAAAACACACACACACACACCCCGCAAAAAAACAAGAACCAAACTCCAGAATATCACCATGGGCAGTAAAGAAAACACTAAGAATTTTGATTGAGGAAAATAAAACTACTAATTCAGAGAAATCAGATACAGTTCAAAGAATCAAATACTCTGAATCAGGTGTAGGGCATTATCTGCAGTTCTATAATTACCTTTAGGTGTGACCTTTAGAATTTCCTGAAATCACCCAGAGTCCCACACCATGTCATATTATCAGATAACCACTAAGTTCCTTCTATTTTTAGGTCAACTACATGGCCCTGTTCTAGGGAATTATATTTTATTGGTAAATAGAGGTCTTTTCTTTATCTCCCATTGGTTCTACATGAGATTTTTCCTCAGAAACTTTTCCTGAGGAAACACTATTCAGACTGAATTTTCCCAGCACGACTCTACTTTCTTCTCATATTTTTAAAAGGCTTTTCTAACTTTCTGTTACAGAAAAAAAAAAAGTCAGTAGAAGAGGGAAATAATTTGAATGCTTACTACAGAATGGGGAATTAGTCAAATCAAGTTTAAAATGCTTTACATACAGGTATTTTCTATTAGACAAATCAATCTCTTTCTTGAGCAAAATCTGACTATTTTTCTCTTTCAAACATGGCATGTTTTGATTCTTGATTTAGTGGAAATGTCCCAAGCGACTCAACCATTCTCAACTTAAGGACGCAGTCAAGCATTTTATGACTGTCTGCCTCTTGTGTGCTCCAAAAAGTAAACAAAATTCTGACAAAGTCAATAGAATTGGAGGTTAAAACAATGTGCTTTGTTCTGTTTTTAAATGTTCTCAGATAATTCACATGTCATTTTGTTTTTATTTCAATAAATGTCTGTATGACTTCGCTTATAGTTTGTGCCAGAAATAGTTTATGTTCAAGAAGCACACAGTATGTTAAAAGATTAAGGATTAATGAAGTCTGGCTGAGCAGGATGTCTAATTATGAGTTTGATATTTAAAAGCTGTGCTACAATTTACATATTGCATAATGTATGTTTGCTCTCTTTCAGGAATAAAATATATCATCCTGTAAATAGGCAATTTTCAGAAATCTTCATTCTACATATCCATGAAGATAGGAAAGGGATATGATTGCATAACTAAATATGCATTAGAAAAATTCAATCAAATTGATTCTAATTAATAATCAATCCCTAATTTAAAAGTATCTCTAT
>PISX010032820.1:0-15767 GCA_004024625.1 Mellivora capensis | reverse complement strand
CAGAGTAGAGAGCCCAGATATGGACCCTCAACTCTATGGTCAAATAATTTTCGACAAAGCAGGAAAAAATATACAGTGGAAAAAAGACAGTCTCTTCAATAAATGGTGCTGGGAAAATTGGACAGCTATATGTAGAAGAATGAAACTCGACCATTCTCTTACACCATACACAAAGATAAACTCGAAATGGATAAAGGCCTCAATGTGAGACAGGAATCCATCAGAATCCTAGAGGAGAACATAGACAGTAACCTTTTTTCTTTATTATTAAATTTTATTTTATTTTTTCAGTGTTCCAAGATTCATTGTTTATGCACCACACCCAGTGCTCCATGCAATACGTGCCCTCCTTAATACCTACCACCAGGCTCACCGAATTCTCCACACCCTTCCCTCCAAAACCATCAGTTTGTTTTTCATTTCAGTTATTGTATTCTTCAGCCCTGGCTTTTTATACTTTTTTTGTTTCCTTGTCAAAGTTCTTATTTTATTCTTACACTCTTCTTCAGTCTGATAAGCATCTTTACAATCATTATTTTAAACTCTTTATCAGGTGTATTGATCATCTCTATCTCATTTAGTTTTCTGGGTTTTGTCCTCTTTCATTTGAAACATAACCTTTTATCTCTCCATTTTGCTTGACTTTGTTTCTATGAATTAGTTAGAACAGCTACATCTCCTAAACTTGAAGGAATGGTTTTGTGTATGGTCATCCCCTGTGCAGATCGTGTGCCTGGTAACTTTGGCTGGCTGCCTAGAGCTGTGACTGGAATGGGGGTCCCTGGACATTCTGCTGGGGCTGCCCTGGTGGGATGTCCAGAGCTGAAGTGGGCATGGGCTGGGGTGACCCTGGGGCTCTCTGCCCAGAGAGTGCCCTGGCAGGTCAGCTGAAGCTGAAGTGAGCATGGGCTGGGGTAGTCTCTGGATTTTCTGTGTGGAAGCCATCTTGGCAAGATATCTGAAGCTGAAGTGGGTGCAACCCAGGTTGTCCCAGGGTTTTCCACACACAGGGCACCCGGGCAGGTCAGCTGGAGGCAGGGTGAGCCAAATGCCAAGAAGTCCCGGGGTACTCATCATAGGGCCACCCAGGGTACGAGGAGCTGAAGCGGAGATGGGGCACAAACTGGAGGGTCCTGGGGCATGCTACACAGGAGGAACACTAGGATACAGCTGAAGCTCAAGTGGGTATAAGCCAGAGTGTGCTCAGCACAGGGGATGCCCTAGCAGAGTGACTGGAGCCAAGGGCGGTGCCAAGTTGGGTATCCCAGGACAAGGTGCATAGGGGGCACCTTAGTGCGTGGGGTAGCTGAAGCAAGTGTGAGCCAGGAGGCCACCTAGAGCCAAAGTGGTATGGGCCTAGAAAGTTCTGGGTTGGCTTATACCTGTTGCACCTTGGTGTAACCACTGGAACTATATATAGTGAGCACTTACTAGGAGTGTCTCAGTGTCATGCTGGGGCCACCTAGTGAGACAGCTAGGGCTGGTATGGACTAGGGATTGGGGACTCACTGAGGGGGATAAGGCCTAGACATTGCTCCCATCCACACTATTGAGGTGGAAGGAGAGAATATAAACCGTGGTGCTCACCAGCCTCTCTGACCTAGAGTGTTCCAGCAGCTCCCTTACTATAATATGGTAGGATGCTAGGGCTAGTTCCTTTATATTCTAGTTACTCTTTTATTAAACTGTTGCTTTTTTTCTGGGCCCCAGGGCTCACAATTTGCTCATAGTCCTTCGGTAGTATCCCTCCCTACTGCAGCATGTGTCCTGGGTGGGAGTTCCCTTTATTACTATCTCCATCCCTCTTGCCATTCTTTATGTGGTCTTTTGTACAGAAGCTGTTTAATCAGCCCTCAGTTCTTTAGAAGGAATTGTGTTACATATGAGTGTAGACGTGGTGTGTGGAGGTGAGTTCAGGATCTTCCTACGTAGCCATCTTGGACCAGAGTCCCAATTATCTTTTTCATTGATAAGGAGTTATTTATATAATCTGGATAGAATTTGTCAGATGTATTATCGCAAACTTTGGGGGTTGCCCTCTTACTCGTATATTTAGATGATAAAAGTAGCTCGATCAATCTTCCTGTAGGATTAGTGCTTTTTGTGTGTTTTTGTTGTTTACCACAAAGACAAGAAGCTATTCTTATGAAAGTAAAGCTTCTAGAAGATAACATATTTACAATCCATCTGGAATGGATTTTTGTGCATGTGGATCAAGATTTTTCCCACTTCAGATATTCATATTAATTGATTCCACACCTTTACTAAAAAGACCATCTTTTTCTTATTCCATTACTTATCATAAACTAGATAGCTCTATATGTTGGCCTGTTTCTGAACCTTATTCCACTGGTCTATTTGAATATCCTTGTGCTAGTAGTAAAACTGTTTTAATTATGGCACCTCTATAACAAGTCTTGATAACTAGTAGTATAGTCTTTTCACTATTGTGCTTTAAGATGGTCTTTGCTATTTTTGGCTCTATATTTCCAGGTAAGTTGTTAGCCCTCATGCCCTCACCCAACCATTAGGATTTTGGTGGACTGCATTCAATTTACATCAATTTGACAGGAATTAACAATGGAAAAATAGTGTTCTAAACAATAAACATGTATATTATTACTATTCAGATCTTTTAAAAATTTGTTATGTTTTGTACTTTTTCTGTGCAGAGCTCTTGTACATCTTTCATTAGACAAATATCGGATAGTATTTAATGAAGATTCATAGTATTTAAAAAGCTATCTTATGTGTTTCTAGCTTACACAAATGATTTTGTACTTTGACCTTATCTCTAGTAACACCATTAGAGACACTAATTAGAAAGAAAAACCAAAAGGATCTGCAAATAACCTAAGTGGGAAATCAGTGAATTAGTTTTACTTCTCCAATCAAACCATTTTTTTTCCTCAAGTAATTTCTTACGTTAGTCACCATATACTATGTCGTTAGTTTTTGATGTAGTGCTCCATGCAATATGTGCCCTCCTCACTGGGCTCCCCGAACCTCCCACCCCCTTCCCCTCTAAAACCCTCGGTTTGTTTCTCATAGTCCAGAGTCTCTCATGGTTCATATCTCCCTCCAATTCCACCACCCTTCACTTTTCCCTTCTCCTAATGTCCTCCATTGCTATTCCTTATGTTCCACAAGCAATCAATCCTTATAGTGTTTTTTGTTTTTCCTTTGCCTTGAAGGCTATGGATTTCCCTATAAGCAGTGCTTGACTTGTACCCACAAATTTTAATGTTATATTTTCATTAAAATAAACCCTGAGAACTGAAGAACTTTCAAGGGATAATGAAAGAGAGAGAATTAAGGGATAGCATAACATTAAAAAAGTAAATAAAAGTTAAGGAAGTCCCTTAGAAACAAAAGCAAAGAGATGTTAAATAAAAAATAAGATAAATCTAGGAGGTCCAATACCTGAATAAGAGAAATTCCAGAAAGAGGACAGAGAATGAGGAAGGGAGCAAACGATGAAAGAAGCAAAACACTAAAGGACTTAAATTCCCAGAATGAAAGGATATGAATAACTAGCACAATGGATGAAAAAAAAAAAAAATCCTATCACTAGGAAATTTAGGATTTTCTTTTGATTTCTGGAGTTTTCTAAGATTTTCAATAAAAAAAAGACTTGGTTAATGGATTGAAAATTGAAAGACTTCTCATCCTCAATTCTGAAGTGAGGCAAATTCTGAGGGAAAACTGTTTTCAAGCATTTTAGAACTACCCAAACTGGGTGCCTGGGTGGCTCAGTGGGTTAAGCCTCTGTCTTCTTCCGCTCAAGTCATGATCTCAGGGTCCTGAGATAGAGCCCCACAATGGGTTCTCTGCTCAGCAGGGAGCCTGCTTCCCCCCCCCCACCTGCCTCTCTGCCTACTTGTGATCTCTCTCTGTCAAATAAATAAGTAAAATCTTAAAACAAAACTACCCAAACTATCAATGAAGGGATAGACATTTTCTTGTGAGATTTCAAAACCTTACCTCTAAGTATCTGGAAGATGGGCACACCAAAATGAGAGAATGAACAGGAAGATCAAGGACACAGATGATTGAACATAAGAGAAACTAAAAGAAGGTCCAGGACTGTGGTGCAGCATACTTAGCCAGTAACAAATTTACACTGGAAGAAAAGGAAAAGGGCCCCCCAAAGTGTATCTATAGGAGGAAAAGAAAACAGTGCTAATAGAACAGAATACCTGACTAGGGTTGGACAAGTAGGAAACAAAGAGGTTTTACAATCCTGGGGAAAATCTATTAATTTCAGGAAGAACAAATGTTGCACAGGAGAGAAAATATAATCATAACACACTATTTAGCTAACCAGTGAATAAAAGTCCTAAGTTAAACACTGAATATAAATTTAACAGTAACAAGAAAGATATTATTGTAATAGGAGGATGAAAAGGAAGAGGTAAAGGTAACTCACGGGTGAGTTAAAAGTACAAAATCCTTATCTTCTATAACAGCAAGTTAACAGATAATGAATAAAATCCATAAATATGTAACAGAATATATCCCTCTTTAAAAAGATGGAGGTAAATACTAGAAGAAACTGCTAAAAGAGTTGGAGAGATGGACTATTACTCAAATTTTCAAACTATTGTTGGATAACTCACTTGTCAGTCTTTTTCAACATCCAAAGAAATTTCAGCCATTGATTATCTAATTGCATTTAGAATAAAAAATTAAGTCAAATCTTTTAGAAAAGCTGGGAAAACAGCAAGCAAAAAAAAAAAAACCAAGAACATATATTCAATCACAACTGCAAATGTCAAATATTTGCAACTCAACACAAAACACCTAGAAGTACTTTAAACTACAAATTTTAACAACATTCAATCATACTTATTTAAAATTTTTCATCAGTCTTAATTAAAATAAATTTAATTGAAAAATTAACCATAGAGTAATATAGTACAAGATATTTTTACTGCACATGACCAACAGCACAAATACAGTAACTATAATACTCAAATCTTAGTATATTTTTAAATATATTAGATGTGCACAATAACCTCCTACTTTACAGATGCACTTCTCATTCTATCAAATACAAGGCTCCCATGAGACCATAACAAACCTCTGTTCAAGTGCCCAGGGACAAGGCTAAGCAGTCAATTAACCTTTTAAAATATCTATGAACCAGAATAATTTTGAGTTTCCTAAGCTAAAGACTATTAAGGAATATTTTAAGACTAAATCGAATCTGGTGGCAAAGAAATTTGGGGAAAAAACATATTTCAATATTAACAATAAAGTATATCTGTCAGATTCTAGGTTTTCCTTGGCACAACCATGAAGTATGAACATCTTTAAAACATGAATATTGGGGATGCCTGGGTGGCTCATTTGGTTAAGCGGCTGCCTTCGGCTCAGGTCATGATCCCAGCATCCTGGGATCGAGTCCCACATTGGGCTCCTTGCTCGGCAGGGAGCCTGCTTCTCCCTCTGCCTGCCTGTGCATGCTTGCTCGATCTTTCTCCCTCTCTCTCTGACAAATAAATAAATTAAAAGAAAACATGAATATTGAATTCAGTACAATTTTACAGTGTATCTAATTATAGTAGAAAAGTAGATAGCTGATGAGAATGCTTTTTTGAAACAGCTTCTTGAATCCTAACAAATACTGTAATGCAGGGTCTTAGAAAATATATTAACTATAGAAATGCCCACAATTAGAAATGATATCTGGCAATATAGTAGTTGAAATGGTATGGCAATGTGAAGTGTTAAAAGGAATGATAATGTAAAATATGAAAACGATGATGGGATAATTTTTACTTTAAAACCTAAAGTAAAAATGAAAGAGTGGTGAGCTCATTACTTTATGTATGTTATAATTAGGAATTGTTACCTCCAAAATACTTATTCTTTGCTTATTTTTTAACTGCCCATATTTGACAGATACTCTGCTAGGTGCTATGTGTACAATGACGAGTAAAACTAGGTTCTCTATAAAGAAAAATACCTTGGTCTAGGAAGTACCCATTATAGACTTACAAATTTAATTAAATACGGCTTTGGGAACAAAGGAGAAAATCTTTTCCAAAAAGGTACCTCTCTAATTAAGAATGCTATGCACATAGTCAATTTCAGAGGCTCATACATACTTAGAAACTCTAAATTGCTAACTATTGCAGTTGATGTGATTGATACCTTGTCTCATCAACTGCCTGTGTATTTTTCCCCAAAGCACATTCTTACACACAAAATTTTTTGAAACAATGAAATATTTCCTCTGTTCTTTCATATTCAGTCTTAGTAAAATATACAACAAACTGCAATTTTTTATCTGGATATCAAAGAATTTAAACTAAACATATTACACAGGTGAAACAAACGTCCTAAGTTTTATAACACTCTCAGTGTGTCAGCAAATATGGGGAGAAGCAGTTGTGACTACGTGGTGCTGCTGCAATTACTCTTCATCGTCTCTTTGAAGTGGTATCACCTGAATTTCTTTGGCTATCCGTTCTGCTAAGGTTTTATTATTCGCAGCAATTATTCTTCGTGACATCAAGTCAAATGGCCCACCTAAAATCAAGCCAAACATGATTCCTGTAAAACTAGTATAGCAGTATGTGTCATTGGTCAATCATAACATTTTAATACTTTCAGTTTTCTTTAAAAAACAAAACTGTCATTATCATAATGTTTAAGCTTTGGCAATACATAAATGAATTTTAAGAATCTTTTAGTAAATACCAGAGGTTTTTTTGGGGGGGGAGGGGGTGGTCTCAATCATACCAGTCTGAAAAATGTCTTTTTTTTTCTAAATTTAAATTCATGAGTTAACATGCAATGTAATATTAGCTTCATCTACTTCTTTCCTGTGTTCTTTTTCTAATCTTTTTATTACTTTTATTACCTCTTTCATGTTTGGGAATCTATGGACAGGAAATCTGACTCCACAGCACAGCATTTTCATATCACTCTCCTTCCCATTTCTTGATTTCTTCATTGCTTTTCTCCCCGATCACTGGTGAATACTTTTAGCCCAGGTTCACTCTTCACTTAAAAAAATTTCACCATCAGTTCATAGAAATAAGTTAACCTCTCTAGGCCCAAGGCAGAAAGTGAAGGTGGGGCAAGTTCATTGTCAACTACCACCATGGTCACCAAAAAGCTCTTGGTACAAACCTCAGATTCAGTGACCTTCTATAATTTTCCGTAGCTTCTCAAGAGTTCCTGATACTTGGGCAACTGGGTGGCTCAGTGGGTTAAAGCCTCTGCCTTCGGCTCAGGTCATGATCCCGGGGTCCTGGGATCGTGCCCCGCATTGGGCTCTCTGCTCAGCAGGGAGCCTGCTTCCCCCTCTCTCTCTGCCTGCTTGTGATGTCTGTCTGTCAAATAAATAAGATCTTTAAAAAAAAAAAAAAGAGTTCCAGTGTACAACATTTATTTAACCTGGACTAATGGGAAAAGAATGGAGGCAGCTTTCATATTTAAGTAATGTGTTCACGCCAGGTACAAAACGAAGATTTTGACAAACTGTCGTGCTCCAGCTCACTATATGGAACACACATCTGAAAGTAAAAGAACTATGGCCACAGCAAGCACTGTTACAGATTCTGGACAATATTAATAGTCATATTGAATTAATATTATACTTCTGAATTTTCTTTGTATAGCTTGGTTTATTTTAATTTGAAAATGTTTTGATTTCATAGTTGTATCTTAAATTTAGTTTTATGTTTACACATGTATAACTGATTTTAAAATAAAGTAATTCAAGATGGAAAAAAAAAAGGGGTTCCTGATACTCATGTCGGAAGAGGCTTAATCATTTATCATTATTAATCCCACATTATAATTAGCTTCTTATCCTTGCCTCTATTTCTCAATTTTTTTTTAAGATTTTATTTATTTGACAGAGATCACACGTAGGTAAAGAGGCAGGCAGAGTCAGAGAGGGAAGCAGGCTCCCTGCTCAGCAAAGAGCCCAATGCGGGCTCTGATCCTAGGACCCTGGGATCATGACCCAAGCCGAAGGCAGAGGCTCAACCCTCTGAGCCACCCAGGTGCCCCTCAATTTGTTATTCTTATTTTGCAGAAAACGACATGCCTTGCTTTGGTTTTGCCTTTAAGAATTTAAGTAATATTAAGTAATATATATTAAACATTAAAAGAAAAAAGTTACATATGAAGTAAAGTCCATATGAAGTAAAGTCCAACAGATAAAAATGCTTTTACTGTTCCATAATTTTACCTGTCACGTCCAGTAGTACTCCACCAGCTTCGGTAACAATAATGCCAGCTCCTGCCATATCCCAGCAGTGAATTCCCATTTCATAATATGCATCTGCAACTCCAGCTGCCACAAGGCACATATTAACAGCTGCTGTTCCAACACCTCGGATCCTAACAAATAACATTTAAAAATAAGATTGAAAAATATCTTTCAAAAAGGCTCCTTCTCTAGTTTAATTGTTGAGAGAATTTACAAGTTAAAAAAAACATATCTAATTATCATGATATACTATACAGATGACAAAATTAATCCCCACAGAGCAATCATTTAGTAAGCTAAACACTACAAGATATTTTCAGGGGAAAATAAAAAAGGAAGAAAATGCCATCATTCTTCTATAATGGCATGCATGTATATTCATATTTGTCTCAACGCAGGGACTATAGCCCCATAATACAAGCAGTCTCTAGGAGGAGTATAATATGTTATTGGTCATTGCCACATGTATGCACATCAGTATGTGTGACTAAAGGGTTAACAGCACACCCGGGCTCTGGTGAGACAGAAGCCTACCTGAAAAGAGTATTACAGGTTTGCACCTCTTCCCTGGAAATATCAATGTAAATATGGACACCACTTTGATAGCCATTCAGTAATAACCGAGTCAAGAAAGAATCACTAATAAATCCCAAAATCAGCGAGAGCAAGACTGGTATTTACATAACGTCAAATTACTCCCTCCTAACATATGTAATGCATGCATATATCATTTTATTGTGTTTTATCACATATCATATATATTGATTTTTTAACAAACTGAATCAATTGGTACTTCATGTCTCTATCACATTTTGTTAATTCTTATAATATTTCAAAATTTTTCATTATTATGCTGATCAATGATTATGACTCACTGAAAGCTAAGATGATTAGCATTTTTAGTAATAAAATGTTAAGGTATGCACATTGCCTTTTTAGACATAATGCTATTATATACTTCATATACCATGGTATAGTAGAAACATATATGCACTAGAAAACCAAAAAATTCCTTTGACTTGCTTTATTGCTGTAGTCTAGAACCAAACCTGCAATATGACTGAGGTATGCCTGTACCTATAATGGAAAAGCATCTTTATAATGGTCTACCAATATCAAGTGAACTAACTTACTATCACCAATAATGGGACAAAAAGCTATCAAGTGCCTCCTATGATGAACTGAGAAAGATACAACATTGCCTTTAGCATTCCTGACAAAAATGTATAACTCCAATCTTGAGGAAACCAGACAAACCCAAATCAAGAAACTTACTACAAAATAACTGGCATACATTTTTCAAAAACAGCAAGATCATAAAAGACCAAGACCAAGCAACTCTTCCAGATTTTTAAAAATTGATGATAAATGACAGCTAAATGCAATGTTTGATCCTGGGCTGAATCTTGGATCTGATTTTTTTCGAAGTTTGAATAAAGTGTCACCGTATTAGGTAATATATCACTGTTAACTTCCTGATTTTTACAACTGTATTATAGTTATGTTAGGGAGTATCCCCTTTATTAAAGAACACTGAAATATTTAAGAAAAAGTGTTCATCATGTCTGCAAGTAATTTTCAAATGATTTTTACTCAAACTCCTTTTGTAATTATTTAAACCCCTTCATATAAGGCTGTGAGATCTGTTCATTGAAAAGGAAATAACAGGAGTTGGGGGGATCAGGAAGATGGAGTGGTACGAGCATCCTGAGTTCAACTCCTTCCACAGATACACCAAGATAACAGCTCTATCTGTGCAAGTCACTCTGAAAAATGACCCAAAGTCTGGAAAAACAGACCTTCCAAATTTAACTGTGGAAAGACCAAATCTTCTGCCCTCTTTAGGGCAGAAGGGGACAGAGCTGCCGTGGAACCAAACTCCCCGGGTGAGACTAACAAACAGAAGTGACATCCCAAGTGTGGAGAAGTGAGATGATCAGACTCCATGCCAGGTACCCCAGGCACTAGGGAATCACACTGTGAAGATGAGCTCCCATAACATTTGGCTCTGATAACCAGTGAGGCTTAACTTTGAAAGCTGTTAAAATCAGCAGGGTTTAACTCCAGGTACTTTAAAAATCAGCAGGCTTAGCTCTGGAAGAACTGAAGTGCAATGGGAAACTGTCCTTGCCCTAAAATAACCCAAAACAAAAAACCTATAATAAATAGCCCAGCCTAGATACAGCATAGAAGCAGCAATTTGAAAAGTGCCTGTGATATACACAGAAAGAGACTTATTTACCAATCACAGAACAAGTGCTGGAGGGGCAGGCATCTTCAGGAAACTTCTCCAAGAACAAAAGTATAGGCAGGCACCACTTCACTTCCTCTCCCCTAGCCTAAGTAGCCTGACACGTGTGGGAACCTGTGTAAACCCTGTCTACCTATCTCACTAGCACTATACCTCACCCTCCCATTCACCTGCAGATCTACCCCATACAGCCCCCACCCCACAACTTGGTAGGTATCCCTGAAAAGCAGCTCCTGCCCACCACATCCAGCAAACAGCCCCAGCAAGGACTAGCACCATTGCAAAGTGACTCTTCCTTGGGTAGAGGCAGGGATAACCCCACACACCAGCACACCCACCCAGTAACCAAACCTTTGAGCTGGTCACCGCCGGCGAGTGCCCTGTACTTGGTATGCCTGCAGCTGTAACAGACTGGGTACAGATATCTACTCTGACTGCCCACCCCTCCCACCAAAAGAAGCTTCTCAGAGAGCCGCACAGGAAAAGTGCCCTGCCTTCCGAAGTGCCCAGAGTTAAGGCAAACTAGACGTAGACACCTCCCACATACAAACATACAGTAGTCTCAGGCCTCTCAGTGGTGCAGGAACAAACCTGGTATGATGTGCCCACAGCAAGCAAAATAAGACAGGTCACTGTAGCCAACCGGACTAAAGGCAAATGTTACTGGGCCACAACAGTAGGTGCACAGAGCCCACAAAGACACCCCTGTAGTGCCTGCTTCTGTTGACCAGGGGCACTGGGCTCCAGGGCACAGAAGCTTTTCTTCATAAAGCCACTACTTTCAAGACCAGGAGACAGAGTTGACCTTCTTAATACACAGACCCAGAGTTTGACAAAATGAGGAGAGGGAGGACTATATCCCAAATGAAAGAACAAGAAAAAAAATTGCAGCAAAAAAGCTAAATGATATGGAGATAAGCACTATGCCTGATAAAGAATTCAGAGTAATGGTCATAAAGATATTCCCCACTCAAGGAACTTGAGGAAGAAAAAAAAAAAAAGAAAAAAGATCGCAGATCTTCAACAAAAAGATAGAAAATTTAAAAAAAGAACCAAACAGAGATGAACTCAATAATGGGAGGAAAAATACACCAGAGGGAATCAACAGAACAAAGGATGCAAAAGAACAGACTGGTGATCTGGAAAACGGTAATGGAAAGCAAGCAAGCTGCACACACACACACACACACACACACACACACACAAAAGATAAGGAAACTCCATGATTTCATCAAGCATAATAACAATCATTATAGGGATCTCAGAAGGAAAAGAGAGAAAGAAAACTTATTTGAAGAAATAATAGCTGAAAACTTCCCTAACCTGGGGGAAGAAACAGACCTCCATATTCAGGAGGCAGAGCGCCTAAGGAGATCCACATCTCCCTATATTATCGTTACTTTGTGCCACATTAATTATTAAAAGAATTGTAAAAGCAACAAGAGCAAAAAGAGTTGCATACAAAGGAAACCCCATAAGGCTATCAGCTGATTTCTTGGTAGAAACTTTGCAGGCTAGAAAACAGTGTCATGATATATTCAAAGTGCTTAAAGGAAAAAACCTGCAACCAGAATACTCTCTCCAGCAAGATAATCATTTAGAATAGAAGGAGAGATACAGTTTCCCGGACAAACCAAAGTTAAAGGAGTTCATTACCATTAACCTAGCCTTACACAAAATGTTGAAAGGAATTCTGAGTGGAAAGAAAAGGCCCTAACAGTAAGACAATTATGAAAGGAAGAAATTTCATGAATAAATACAAATAAATAATAAAGGTAGGCAAATATCTTAAAAAACCTGTATGGAGATGAAAACACAAAAGCAGTAAAATGAATTATACATACAATAATGAATCAAGGATACACAAAATAAAATTATATAAAATATAACATTCATAAAATGTGGGTGGGGAGTAAATATTTAGTGCTTTTAGAATCTGTTTGAACTTAAGGGACCCTCAACTTAATACAGACTGCTATACCTGTAAGATGTTATATATTAACCTAATGGTAACTGCAAATCAAAAACCTCTAATAGATAAACACACACAAAAAAGGAGACAGGAATTAAATGTATAACACCAAAAAGCCATCAAACCACAAGGGAAGAGAATAAGAGAAGGAATGGAGAAAAACAACCAGAAAGTAAGTCACAAAATGGCAATAAGAACATACCTATGAATAATTACTTTAAAGGTAAAAGGACAGAATGCTACAATCAAAAGATACTGAAAAGATTAAAAAAAAAAAAAAAGAGAGAGAGAGACCTATCCATTTGCTGCCTATAAGAGGCTTACTTTAGACCTAAAGACATGTATACACTTAATGGACAGAAGAAGATTCCATGCAAACAGCAGTGAAACAAAAAGCCAAGATAGCAATATTTAGATCACACAAAACTGTCTTTTGTTACAGTCTGTTTTAAAGTCCAAGAATGGCATTATATAATGATAAAGGGAACATTCTAAAAAGAGGATATAACAATTTTAAATGTCTATGCACCCAACACTGGACAACCAAATATATAAAGCAACTACTAACAGGCATAAAGGGAGGAATTGACAATAATAGTAGGTGGCTTTAACACAACACTTACATCAGTGTAAGACCATCCAGAGACAAAATCAACAGGAAACAGTGTCTTTGAACAACACATTAGACCAATGGACCTAACATATATATATATATATATATATATATATACACACAACATTCTACCTGAAAACAGAATATATGTTCTTTCCAAGTGCACACAGAACATTCTCCAGAACAGATCACATGTTAAGCCATAAAACATATCTCAATAAAATCCATAAGACTGAAATCCTATCAAGCATCTTTTCTGATCACAACAGTATAACACTAGAAATCAATTACAAGGGGAAATCTAGAAAGAACACAAATACACAGAGGCTAAACAACATGCTAGTAGACAATCAATGGGTCAACCAAAAAAAAAAAAATCAAAGAGGGAATAAAATCTATGGAGATAAAAGAAAATACAACTGTCCAAAATCTTTGAGATGCAGCAAAAAGCAGTTCTAAGAGGGAAGCTTGTATCAATACAAGCCTAAATCAGAAACAAGAAAAATCTCAAACACCTAACCTTACATCTAAGAGATCTATAAAAAGAACAAAGCCCAAAGCTAATAGAAGGAAATATTAAGGCTAGAGCAGAAATAGAGACTTAGAAAACAAAGAAAGAAAGAAAAAAAAAAAAAGAAAATGTCAGTGAAACTAGGAACTGGTTCTCTGAAAAGACAAAGCTGATAAACCTTTAGCCAGATTCAGCAACAAAAAAAAGAGAAAGGACTGAATCAGAAGTGAAGGAGGATAAATAACAACTGATAGCACAGAAATGCAAAGGATTATACGAATATTATGAAAATTATATTGGGCAACCTAGAAGAAATGAATAAATTCCTAGAAACATATAAACGTCCACACCTGAATCAGAAGAAATAGAAAATTTGAACAAACTAACTGCTAGCAGTGAAACTAAATCAGTAATCAAACTCCCAGCAAACAACAGTCTAGGAGCAGATGGATTCACAGGTGAATTGTACCAAACATTTAAGGAAGAGTTAATACTAAAATAAATTTTAAAAAATAAAAAAAATTAAGAATACATATTCTTCTCAAACTATTCCCCCCCAAAATATAAGAAAGCTCCCAAATTAATTCTATGAGGCCAGCATTACTGTGACACCAAAACCAAAGACACTACAAAAGAAGAAAACTACACGTTAGTATCTCTGATGAACACAGATGCAAAATCCTCAACAAAATATTAGCAAGCCAAGTTCAACAATACATTAAAATGATCATTCACCATGATCAAGTGGGATTTATTCCAAAGATGTAGGGATAGTTTAATAGTCACAAATCAATACCATACACCACATCAACAAAATGAAAAGTAAAAATCACATGATCATCCCACTAGATGCAGAAAAAGTGTGACGAATTTCAACACCTGTTTATGTTAAAAACCCTCAGCAAAGTTGGTTTACAGGGAACATAGCTCAACATAATAAAGGCCATATATGAAAAACCCACAGCTATCATTATACTCAATGGTAAAATACTGACTCTAAGAGCAGTAACAAGACAAGGATGTCCACTCCCATCACTTTTCTTCAACATACTGTGAGTCCTAATTGCAACAATCACGCAAGATAAAGGAATAAAAGGCATCCAAATTGGTAACAAAGAAGTAAAACTGTCACTGCCGGCAGCTGCCCAGATACTATACATAGAACACCCTAAAGACTCCACCAAAATACGGTTAAAAATGAGACATGTTTACACCAAATCAATTAAAAAAAAAGATTCAAATTATGTGATGCCTTTGATTTCAAATATGCTTTCCTGCCTATTTCTTACTGCATATCAAATTTAAGAAGGAACTAGTAACAAATGTTAAACAGACATTTGACTGCTTTTCAAATACATAAAACCAAATGAACTTTAGTGGCTTTTGATAGTTTATATAAGAATGGCATATGGAATTTTCCCCGTTTCTCATGGGATATGTGATAGTTCATAGCTCATGTCCTAGAAAGCAAATATGAAGCTCTTTCATAAATGACCCCTCAGTATTTCTATTCAGAGACAGAACTGTAGCTGGAAGAACAATACTGCTACCTACTGGCAATGCTTCTGTTCATTTCTAATAAATATCATGGGTCCCAAGCAAGGGGCCTGATAGTCAGAAAAGAACATAATTTTTTATGGACAAATACTGCCAGAGAGTACTTAATTATCAAATAATCAAGACTGTGGTATAGATTTTACAAATGTGTTCTGACTCCTATCTTAGTCTGATCCATCTAGAGAATTTATGGCAGAAAGTAAAAAAGGACTATCTTCAGTATCACAGAGATTTGAGTTTGCACCCCTACTTAGCTGCTTAAAACTGTAATCTTGAGAAAGTTTCCTCTTCAAGTTTTACTTTTCTTGTCATCAAAATGGGGATACCAACTTACTCTGGACACTGTTGTTAATGGTTATAATAAATACATGCAAAGCCCCTAGGAGAGTGCCTAACATCTGAAAGGTCTTCAAAGACTATATTTAAGATGAAATTATTCCCTAAATCATGATTCCCTAAATCAGAAAACATTACAGAAGCAAATGGATATGAATTTCACCTAAATAAGTCCCTAAACATTAAACTAAAGGAAATAGACCTGTAATGATTTAACTTTGCTACATAAATATCATTTACTAGTTAGGAACTTATTAGACTGTTTCTACTTAAGACATTCATTCAAATTATAAC
>PISX010032819.1:0-15773 GCA_004024625.1 Mellivora capensis | reverse complement strand
AAACTGGTAGAGCACTCTGGAGAACAATTCGGAGGTTCCTCAAAAAGTTAAAAATAAAACTACCCTATGACCCAGCAATTGCACTACTAGGTATTTATCCCAATGACACCAATGTAGTGATCCAACGGGACACATGCACCCCAAAGTTTCTAGCAGCAATGTCCACAATAGCCGAACTATGGAAAGAGTGCAGATGTCCATTGACAGAGGACTGCATAAAGAAGATGTGGTATATATGTGGAATGGCATAAATGTGGTATATATAAGGGAATACTACTCAGCCATTAAGAAATATGAAATCTTTCCATTTGCAATGATGTGGATGGAACTGGAGGGTATTAGGCTAAGCAAAATAAGTTAATCCGAGAAAGACAATTATCATGTGATCTCACTCATCTTAGGAATTTATAAGACAAAACAGTATCATAGGGGAAGAAAGGAAGAATGAAGGAAGATGAAAGAGAGGGAGACGAACCATAAGAGACTCTTAACCATAGGAAACGAACTGAGGTTTGCTGGAGGGGAAGTGGGTGGGGGGTAGGGTAACTGGGTGATGGACATTAAGAAGGGCACATGATGTAATGAGAACTGGGTATTATATGAGACTGAAGAATCCGTGGCCCCTATCTCTGAAACTAATAATACTTTGCATGCTAATTAATTGAATTTAAATAAAAAATAAAGAGCACCCTTGCACAAAAATAAATAAACAAATCCAGCAAGCAAGCAAGCAACAGTGATTACCTGGTGACAGGATGGTTGAGGGAGGGAAGGATTATAAGGGCATCAGGGAACTTTTGAGGATGATGTCTGTGTGTCAAAACTCATCAAATGGTGTTTGTTTAAAAAAACTTTCTCCTAAAGATGATAAGGGGGTGTGGTATTTGGCACATTTGGTACTCTTATTCTGGAAAATTCTATTCCCCTACTTGGCATTCACAAACAGGTAAACCATTAAGACTTCCAAAATTATGTTTAAAAATCTATCTATCTATCTATCTATCTATCTATAGATAGAGATATAGGTAGATATATTTGAGAGAGAGCATGAGAAGGGAGGAGAGACAGAGGAAGAAGGAGAAGCAGACTCTTTGCTGAGCAGGGAGCCTGACATGGGACTTGATCCCAGGTTTCTGGTATCATTATCTGAGCTGAAGGCAGAAGGTTAACTGACTGGGCCACCTAGGTGCCCCAAAATTATCTTTTGTAAACAAAACGGAATGAGGTATACATTTTGAGGTACATTCTACTGTAGGCCTGCTAACTTTGGAACTGAAAGTCATCCTCTGTCCCCAGCAGATGAGGAAAATGAAAGGCAATGTGACTGGTCTAAGATCACTTCTCAGGTCATGGCCAACCCAATGGTTTTTCCCTCCCAGATTCCAACTGTGGATTGGTGCTCAGTTCACCATAACATCTGGCTTCCTAAGCCCTTCATAAATGTCCATTATTTTTTTGGTGTGTGTTTTCCCTCTGAGGGCTGGATTGAGACCATTTTCTCTAGTTCAGAGTTTTTAAGGACACTCTCAGAAACCAGTCTCAGTTTTCAGTGCAATGGTATTCCTCCTTCCATTGTATCGCCAGGTCACAGCTCTTTTTCCTCCTGAGCCCCTTTGTTCCTTGGTGCCTTTATCCCAAATCTGTACCCAGCCAGCCTCACCCCTCCAGAGTCCCCATGAGCCAAGTATCAGCCCTGTTTTTCTGCTACACCTTTAGGCTGTACTGATGCCTGACTATAATCTCCCTGTTCATAAAGGACCCAGAGGGTTCAGGTTAAAACCTGTGTGAGCACTTGTAAAATCCATTGGGAAATCAGTGTAGTTTGCAGCAGTGCTTCATGCCACTCCCCTCACAAGCTCCTCCAGCCCATTCATGTGGATTTCCAAGTAATCCTGTGTACCACACACAGAGTGTCCACCAGTGCCTGTCTCTGCCCACATGTCAGGGCTGACTCAGGAACTCAGGCTCCCACCTTACCCATTTTCAGCTTCAGCCATCCCTCTTAAAAGGATTTTGTGCTCTGCACACATCACAGAGGTCCAGGAGGGCACAAGAAAGGGAAGCCACCGACCTAATGAAACCCATACACTATTGACACCTTCCGTCCTGACTCAATCTACTGAGGAAGAGAACACGAGGAGACCCCTGTAGTTGTGGACAAAGCCCTGTCCTGGTTGTTCATTTTCCTGGCATTCAAAATACCTCTTTGTTTCTGTCAAATTGGTGTGTTAAATCACTATTTTGTGCTGAAAGTGGTGAACCTTTTTGGATTGGACCGCTGACACCTTGTTTCTCCATGTGGCCCATGAACAAGCGGCTTTGGCATACAGAAAACCAAGGAATACAGATGTTGTGAAAAGAAGGGCCATATGTACCCCAAGGTTCATAGTAGCAATGTCCACAATAGCCAAACTGTGGAAAGAGCCAAGATGCCCTTCAACAGAGGATGGATAAAGAAGCTTTGGTCCATATATACAATGGAATATTACTCAGCCACCAGGAAGTATGAATACCCAACCTTTGCATCAACATGGATGAGACTGGAGGAAATGGTGCTGAGTGAAAGAAGTCAAGCAGAGAAAGTAATTAGCATATGATTTCACTCGTGGAATCTAAGGATTAACATGGAGGACATTGGAGGAAGGAAAGGGACAGTGAATTGGGGAAAATCTGAGTGGGAGATGAACCAAGAGAGACTGTGGACTCTCAGAAACAAGCTGAGGGTTTTGGAGGGGGGATGTGGGGATGTGTGAGCCTGGTGGGGGTTATGAAGGAGGGAACATATTGAGTGGAGCACTTATTGTTGTACATAAAAAATCTTGGAACACTGTGTTTTCACGAAACAGCAGGAGCTGTTTAATGGAGTCAAAGTTGGTGTTTTCACGAATACCCCTTTCACTTAGCATACTATCCTCAATGTTTGCCCATATGGTGGCGCATGCCAATGTTTTCTTCCTCTTTACAGAATGAATACTATTCCAACGTCTGTATATAAAACGTCTGTTGCTCCCCGGACAGATACTTGGATTGCGTTCATGGGTTAGCTTTTAGGGACAATGCTGCCATGGAAAGGGGTGTTCAGATAAGTCCTCAAGACTATGCTGTCCATTAATTTGGTTATGTACTGCTGAAGTGCAATTACTAAAACACATGGCATTTCTAAAGTTGATTTTTATGAAGGACTGCCATACTAATACCACAACAATGTCCTTAAATATCCTATTACACACAATGAACACAGTTCCAACTTCTCTGCGTCTTTGCCAACACTTGAACTTTTCGTGTATTCTAAGTCTTCCCCCAGCCTGCACCCATAGAGAGTCAAATGGCTGTGAAATGGTATCTCATTCCTTGTTATAATTAGGATTTCCTGAAATATTAGTGCTGGGAAGTATCCTTTCCAATTTCCTTCCATGTGTATAGCTTCGAGGTTATGTCTCTTACCCATATGTACATTCACACATCACATTTTCTTTTTTTAATATTTATTTATTTATTTATTTATCTTGGTGTTGTTGAGTTTCTCAGATCTCTAGATATTGTGGATATTGAGCCCTGTCAGATACATGCTTGGCAAATATGCTCAGCCATCTTGTGGACTGTGCTATCCCCTGATTGACAATGTCATTAAAGTCACAAAGATTTTAAGTATTGTGAATACCCAGTGTGTGAGTTTCTTTTTTCTTTTCCATCCTGTGCCTTGCAGATCATATCCATGAAATCATTGCCCAGTCCTTTTTTGTGACTCTGATGAAGATGAATGCTGTGGAGCTCTGAATTCAGACATGAAACAGGATCATTGGTGGAGGAAGCTAGCACCATGAACTGGAGAAGCACAGAACTGATGCTGGGACCCTGACTATATGCAATGATGTGATGATAGGAATAGGTATGGTGGGCGAGCAGGAGCTGTTTAATGGAAATTGTACCCTGACCCTTTTGGGCACCATCTGTGTGGTGATTGGAGCAGTAAGATATATGACTGGACATGTCCCCAAGCTCAGCCCTTCTTCAAAGTGAGCCCTTTATCACACTCTACTCCATTAATGTTTGAAGAATTTCTTAATCCAATGAGGAACATAGACTTCTTCCAGGACAAAGGGTGATGATAGTGGTGTGGTGACACCTGTCTCCGAGGAACTTCTCATCCCTCTATTGTGGTCAGCCACTGTCTGGAGCCAATTGCCGAGAAGGTTGGAATGATTAAAGGACAGTGGGATCAACCTCCAAGAGGGAACAGTCTGTAATTGACATGCTGAGCTGAATTCAGGTAAGACTTTGTACCTTTGTTGTGTGTTTCCAGTTCATGTTCACTTAGTTCTGCAGGTTCCTTGTGGGAGAGAGAAGAGGGTGATGTTTGAACGTGAGCTGGAGAGCTCTTGAACCTGTGAGATGTGAGACCCTGACCCTCGTCATCCCAAAAGTGAACAAAGGGATGAACATCATCAAAGATAAAACTGCCAGCCACCAGTTTCCATGCCACCTGTCTGGAAAACATATAGTTGAGGACCTTGTAAATGACGGGACACACCTGTAGTAACTGCTGTGGAAAGTATGGAGGTTACATGCTTGGGGTGAGTCAACTTGAAGAAAAATGTTTGCCACCCTGCCAAGAGTGCTCTGAATTGGCTCCCTAAGGGAAGGAGCCCTAGGTATCTCCAGTGCCGGGAATGAGTCTACCAAGGTCCCTGGCATAGGGGAGTGCTGTAGTGCATAGTTTGTGAATGAATAATTGAGATGATCTTGGAGCCCACCTCCCCTTTAAAGCACCTAGATTGCACTGAGAAATGCTACTCCACGTTTCAAGATGCTTGTGCACAGGAGAACAACCACAATGGCCTCAACCTGACTGTTCCTGCTCCATTTCCTCCAGCAGTACTGCCTAGGTACCGAGGATGGGGTGTGCTCTGCATCCTGTTTTCCTGCTGTCCTGGGACACCCGGAGACTGGCAGAAAGTCCAGGAAAGAGATGCTGTTGTGGTTTTATTTTCCTTTGTTTCTCTGTTTGTTTGTTTTTCTTGAGGGGGGGTGGTTAAGGAATCCCACAAGCATGTGCTTTCCAGAGTCAAAGGAGCAAAGGAGCACACACTCCAGAATCTAAGGGCAAAGAATGGAAGACATTAACCTCTCTTTCCTCCTTTTCTGTTCACTCCCACAGTGTCCTCTTTGCTATTCCAGCACCCTCACCTCAGCCAGAGGAGTGCTTCAGCACCGACCCTTATATGTGCCTGGGACAACCCTGAGGATCTCATGGAGACTAGTCTTGTCGCTGGGCCCCATACACAGTGTCCAGTGCTCTCGCATTTTCCTGGGAGACAGAAAAACATGAGGAAGACGTAGGAAGAAAAGATCCTCAACATGACTAACCATCAGAAAAATGCAACCAGGTTCATAATGGGATATCCCATCGCATCAATTGGATTAGCTATCCCAGGGAACAGCGGAGCTAACAAATGCTGGTGAGGATATGGAGAAAAGGGAACCCCTGGACACCATCAGTGGGAAAGCACATTGGGACAAGTCACTATGCAAAATAGTATGGAGGGTTCTGGAAACAAAACAAACAAACAAACAAACACACAAACAATCTACTATAGGATCCCAGAGTTCCATATCTGGGAACATACCCATAGACAGCCAAGGAATATGTCCAAGAACTCCCTGCACCCACCCCCATGTACAAGAAACATTGTTTCAACAACCAAGACAATGAAAACATCCGGGCCCTTTAGTGCTGACTGAATAAAGAAGTGTTAGCCTATATAACAGGAGCCATAAAGAGAGGAAATCAGCCATGAGGAGAGGAAATCCTGAGAAGTGAGAAAATACTAACAGACTTTTTCTTGCTTTAAGGGTTTTTATTTATTCACTTGTCAGAGAGAGAGAGAGAGAGAGAGAGAGAGAGATATCAGAAGTGGGCTGAGAGCCAGGTAGAGAGAGGGTGGGAACCTTTTCCCTGATGAGCTCATTCCAAAGCAAGCCTACATCCCAGGACCCTGACATCCTGACCTGAGCTGAAGGCAGAGGCTTAACCCATTGAGCCACTCAGGTGCCCAGGAATGGACTTTTCAAGCCTTATGCCAAGTGAGATAAGTGAGACTGTGGAAGGCATGTACTATCTGTATGTAGGTAGAGAGCTATAGATAGATACTAGTTTAGATAGATCGATGGATTTATAGATACATAGAAAGATAGATGGATAGATAGGTATTATCGATAGATGATGGATAAATATTTTCCCCTTCTAGGTGGAACCTGAAACCAAGAAGAGACAAGGAGAAAAGTGAACTCAGCAAAAGCCTTCCGATTGAAGGAACCAGAAGCAGAGGGCTGAGGGAGGGGCAGGGATGTAATGAATCATGAAAAGGTACAAACTTTCAGTTTTAAGAGAAAGATGTAAGAGGGATGTAGTGTACAACCTTATGACTAGAGCTCATACTGCTCTATGGAATGATAGAGAGGTGTTAAGAGAGCACATTTGGAGAGATCTCATCACACAAAGAACCTTTCCTTTCTTTGCTCTTGCCTTTCTTTTATTTTTAATTAATTTATTTATTTTTATTTCTTTTAAGCATAACAGTATTCATTGTTTTTGCATCACACCCAGTGCTCCATGCAATACGTGCCCTTTCTCTTTCTATGTCTAAGAGAGGATGACGGTGAACTCCACTAATTCTGGTCATCCTTTTAGGGCCTAGGAAAATGATATCATTATGTTGTGTAGCTGAAACATGCACAGCGCTCAATGTGAATTATTTCGATACAACTGGGGCCAAAAATATTTTACTATTCATGATGAGCCTCAGGAAAGTTGACTTGGTAAAGGAATGACACGTAAGCAAAACTGGAAACAGCAGAAGCTAAAGTCAGTAGATTATGATAGGCATAGGAACATCCAAGCACCTTGCATCCACAATGGATTTTGAGTGGAAAAATCAGTGAATGAAAAATCAAGCAGATGAAGTAGAATGTTCAATCTGGGTTCTGTTTCAAAACATGATCAAGGAATAAAAGGTCTCAAGAAATTAACTCTGAAACATACCTTCTTGCCTAAAGTTGTCCTGTGTGGGGCAATTCTGTTTTTAAACCTTGAAGTAAGCACAGAAGGACAGCATTTTGTTTGATCCATGTTGTCTCAAGGAAAATGGCTGAAGTCGAATGGCTGAGATAGGACCTAACTGGAAAGGGTGTAAAGGGCCAGATGAAATGGTCCTGTGTTCATTTCTCCATCTTTGCAGCTTTTCAGTGTAAATTATTGTTAGGTCATAAAGTCCATGAAGTTCACGGAGTACTTTCTAAATGTCTTAAAAGCATTAATGTCTCTGTCTGACCTCCCTGGAACCCACCTCCCCATCTCATTGCATCTTGTCAATCTAAACATCTTTAGCATGAGTCAGACCCTTCCCATGAGTGCCTCCTTCCAGCTCTTGGCAAACACCATTCTACTTTCTGTCCTTCGGAATCTACTTTAGGTAGGTCCCAGGAGTGGAGGCAAAGTTGGTATTTTCATCCATACTCCTCTCACTTAGCATACTATCCTCAAGGTTTGCCCATGGGGTGGTGCCTGTCAATGTTTTCTACCTCCTTACAGAATGAATACTATCCCAACGTCTGTCTATAAAACATCTGTTGCTCCCCGGACAGATACTTGGATTGTGTTCATGGGTTAGCTTTTCGGAACAACGCTGCCATGAAAAGGTGTGATCAGATATGTCTGCAAGACCATAGTGTTCATTAATTTGGGTATCTACCGCAGAAGGGCAAGTGCTAAAACACATGGTAATTCTAACGGTGATTTTTTCAAAACATTTTATTTATTCATTTGTCAGCGTGAGACAGCGGCATGCAGAAGCAGGAGAAGTGGCAGGTAGAGCAGGCAGTGGAGAAGCAGGCTCCCGGTTGAGAAAGGAGCCCGATGCGGGACTCCATCCCAGAATCTTGGAACCATGCTCTTAGCCGAACGCAGACACTCAACAGACTGAGCCACACAGGGGTCCCGCTAAAGTTGATAAAGTTGATTTTTGTGAAGAACTGCCATACTGATTTCACAACCATGCCCTTAAACGTTCCTACCACACAAAATCAGCAAGGCTCCTACTTCTCTATCTCTTTGCCAACACTTGATCTTTTTCTTTCTCCTGAGTCTCTGTTTTTGTTTTGTTTTGTTTTTGTTTTTATGTGGGGAGTCAACCTCATGGATGCGTAATGGTATCTCATTGCTTGTTATAATTAGGATTTCCCGAAAAATTAGTGATGGGAACTATCCTTTCCAATTTCCTTCCATGCGTATAGCCTTGAGGTTATGTGTCTTCCCCATCTGTACATTCACACATCACACTTGATTTGTTTTTCTTTTGTTGTTGTTGTTGTTGTTGTTGAGTTTCTGGGATTATTGAATTTGTGGATATTGAGAACCTGTCAATCCATGGTTTACAAACATGCTCTTCCGACGTCTGGACTGTGCTTTCCCTTGGTTGATAAAGTCGTTCAAGTCACAAAGATTTTAGTATTCTGAATATCCAGTGTGTGAGTTTATTTTTCTTTTCCATCCTGTGCCTTTCAGGTCATATCCATGAAATCATTGCCCAATCCTGTTTTGTGAAGCTGAGGAAGATGAATGCTGTGGAGCTCCGAATTCAGAGATGAAACAGGATCATTGGTGGAGGCAGGCAGCAGCAGGAACTGGAGAAGCACAGGCCTGAGGCTGGGGTCCTGACCAGATGCGATGGTGTGATGATAGGAATAGGTACGGTGGGCGAGCAGGAGCCGTGTACTAGAAATGGTACCCTGTCCATTTTGGGCACCACCTCTGTGGTGATGAGAGCAGTGAGACATATGACTGAACATGTCCCCAAGCTCAGACCTTCTTCAAAGGGAGCTTTTTATTGTACTCTGCTCCAGTCCTGTTTGAAGGGTTTCTTAATCCGACGAGGGACATAGTCTTCTTCCATGACAAAGGGTGATGATAGTTGTGTGCTGACAACTGTCCCCGAGGAACTTCTCATCCCTCTATCGTGGTGAGCCACTGTCTGGAGTCAGTCACCACGAAGGTTCGAATGACTCAAGGACACTGGGAGCAACCTCCAAGAGGGACCCAGTCTGTAATTGCCACGCTGAGCTGAATTCAGGTAAGACCTTTGTACCTTTGTTGTGTGTTCCCAGTTCATGGTCACGTAGTTCTGCAGGTTCTTCTATTGGAGAGAGGGGAGGGCCGTGTCTGAAGGTGAGCCCGAGAGCTCTCGCACCTCCACGACTGAGATGGAGACCCTGCCCCTAGTCATCCCACAAGTGAGCAAAGGGATGGATGTCATCCAGGATCCAACTTCCAGCCACTAGCATTCATGCCACCTTTCTGGAAAACTTGTAGCAAGGCTCTTGTGAAGGATGGAGGGGGCACCCCTGTAGTAACTCCTGTGGCAAGTAGGGATATTATCTGCTTGGGGTGAGTCACCTTAAAGAAAAAAAGTGTTTTCCCACCTTTCAAGAGTGCTCCGAGTTGACTGGAAGGGCATGAGGACTGCAACTGGTGAAAGCATGTTTGAAAACCTCTTTAGGGCTCAAAAAGGTAGAGTGTCCTGAGAATTGCCTCCTCATGAATAGGCTATCTCATTTCCTTGCTTGAGGGAAGTTAAGAAGTCATCCAGTAGTTTCCACATTGAAAATCAAGAAAACATAGAACCTTGGATTGTATTTTGTGGTGGTGGTGGTGGTGGTTGAAAGTCAGTCAGCCACCTTACAGTACCTCATTAGCTTCCGAGGTAGTGCCCAATTATTCATCAGTTGTGTATCACCCGCAGTGCTCATCACATCGCATGCCCTCATTTATGCTCCTGCCCAAATTGCCCCATCCTCGCACCCACCTGCCCTCCAGCAACCCTCTGCTTGTTTCTTAGATAAAAGCCTCTCATCCTTTTTCTCCCTCTCTGGTGGCTTCCCATTCAGTTTTCCCTCCCTTCCCCTGTGATTATTAAATGGCTTCACGCATAGGTGGAAGTTAAGACCCCGGGCAGGGGATCACAGTGGGCTTTCTTTCAGTGATGTTATTTTGTATCTTTCCATGTTTGATGGCATTTCACTTTTCCTGAGGAATGACCCATTCCAGGGATGTGTCCATGGTGTCTGGAGGGACGGGCGTTCTTCACTCTTGCTCAGTGAGTTGGGATCCTGAAGCGGGTGTCAGGAGAACATCCTCTGTGTTACTGTTCCATTGATGCCATTGTGGGGCCTCCCTTTCCTTCTTTGAATTATCCTACCTCCCCTATTTCTTAAGAGTCTGTTTTGTCTGGGTAGAGTTATTCCTACCCTTGCTTCCTTTGGCATCCATTTCCATGACAGATGCTTTCCCTTTGCTCAGCTTACATCTGTGTCTTGGTCTACTGGGCCAGGTGATTTCCCTATTTCAGACAAGTGATTGGAACAGGGGTGTTTCACATGGTGGATGTTGGAGACCAGTGACTTCAGAACCACCTGGACCTAACAGCCTCCTAACAGGCAAGGGGTCTGTGGGATTCTCTCGTCAACATATGAACCTTTATCCTGGCAAAACTGAACCAATATCTGCTCCTTCAGTCCCCAGACAGGGAGCAGTAGCTTCCATGGTTCTGACTAAGTGGCTGGGGCCTGGAAGGCACTGATTCCTTATCAGGAGCTACGTAAGAAAATGCAGGAAGGCTGGACATCCTAGCTTCTAGGTCAGCATAGATGTTAATAGAGCCAGGCCCAGCTGTGGCCCTAAAGTTACATCTCCTGGTTTCTTATTCTCCCCAGCAGATCCATAAAGAGAAGTGAAACAGAATCCAGAATTCATCAACAACGATCCCAGTAGGATTCCAATCTTCATAAAGCATTAACCTGGAGACCTAAAGGGAACTGTGTCCAGAATGTCCTCCCTGCCCTTCTTCCATTGACAAAATATCTTCCTTGGGTTTTATGTCTTCCACAAGCGGGACTGGATCTCTTTACATGTGTTTCCCCACTTGGTGCTGATGCAACTCCAGAGACTGAACTCGACAAGTGTCAGTTCCAAATACTGGGTCCAAACCAACACAAACATAAGCACAAACACCATATCCCAAAGGAAAGAAGACATCGTCCTCCTTGCTTTAGAGTGGAGAAAAGCAGCCCCTCTCCTTGGTACCACATAGTTCTGGAGAGTGTAAGGCATGCTCATGGACTCTCCAGTTCAATGTTTGTTGCCTTACTGGGAAAGGACCTGCAACCTCTCCATCTCATGAGTCCTGAGGGCTCTCTCTGCTGTTGGCTCAAATGCCTGACACTGAAATAAACCTGTCCTCTGAGGAAAGGGGATTGGGGGGTGCCACCTGTAGCTAGAGAGGAGGTCTGGTACTTCTACCTGCCACTTTGAAAAGCTGATGACTCTTTAAGATATTTGGATTCTGGAAGCCATAAGAGAGTCTTACATGTTGCCCAGTACTGTAGGAAGTGAAAGAACCAAAGCACACTCGTGGGCTAGAAGAGGAGAAAAATATGAATCATTTAAATGTATTAAATATTGCCGCCCCCATAATAAGTCATTAGTTGAGGGGAAGGGGCGTTGTGCAGATGTGGCCCATGCAACACAAGTACCCCAGTTGCCCAGGGGGAATCCTTGCTCGGCACTGGCAATGGGTTCAGCCCTGATGTTGGCTGTGGCCAGTTGTTCTGGTGCTTGTGTTCTGCTGGCAGGACTGGATGTAGCTAGGGACAGAGAGACACCTGTGTGTTGAACAGCAGCTTGCATTCAGAAGTCCCTCCCAGGGTTTTCCCACAGCTGGAGTCTGGCTCCCCAGCAAGGAGGCCTGAGGCTACTCAGGGAGCCTTAGAAGAAGGATCCCAGGTGGGGCAAGCAGAAAGAATCCACCCCGACCCTCACCCAGCTCCTGAATGGGCCTCACCTCTCATCCTCGCTGAGCCACTCCACAGACCAGAACCAGGCTGTCAATGGATGCTGGGGCTCTAGGCAGTAATTCTCTGCTGCCGCCTGGAGCAGCATGATGTCCATGAGGACTCGGTATTCCTGGACCAGGAGAGAGGCACAGGATGTACACTGAGCCTGGGTGGGGAAGCTACAGGGCCAGGTGAAGGCCAAGCAGTGGGACAGGGGACCGGTCCTGGGTCTTGGCACACATGGCCACCCTGATGAATGCAACTTCATCCGGTTCCAAACTGTACTCAGAGGCAAATAGAATTAGCCCCTCCTCTGGGATGTTCTACTTGACGCCTTTCCTAGATCCCTACTGACTCACTAGGTGGGGCTTCTACTTCTATCTTAGCATATTATCCCTGGAAATGTGAGATGGATGGGAGGGGATGAAGCAATGGAATATTCTTCCCAAGGGCGTCTCTGATAGGGGTTGCCTCCTCTTCCCTACAGGAAGTCCCACGTATGCTCACCTCATTCTTTTTGCAGTGGTTTTTCTCATTCCCCTGTAAAGGAGACAACCATTTTTCCTTAGAAATAGCCCCTGTTCAGGACTAGCATCTTACACACGCCCCTTCTTAGGCTACTTGTAGGCCAGGACACAGGAGTGGGCCGCTGAGATATAAACAATGAGACTGGGGTATAGGGAAAGCCCTAGATGCTCGAGAGCTTCAGTGCCCCCCTCAGTTTACGGCTCCCCTCCCCCCCCGGATTAAGTTGATGTCCAGGGAGCTGCAGAAGGGCACATGTCAGCTCTAAAGAGGAACACTGCTGGCGAGAGGAAGGATTCTCCCTCACTGCAAAGAAGGAGTCACGTAGGAACTGAGCGTCCCAATGTTGGGCCATGCAAGTGAAGGTCAGCAATGCCCAGGGAGGAAGAGCCTAGGGACCCCAGGTCTTAGAGAAGGACCTTCAGCCCTGAGAAGGGAGAAAGACAGAAGAGCAGTTCCCGAGGGTCAGGAGAGCCTCAGGGAGCTGGGCCTCCCATAGCATACCTTGGCCACCCAGATCCTGTGGTCCACCACCATGGTCCTGTCCAGGGCTGTTATGCTTGTGTTGCCAAGGCACATGGTGATGATGCAGATCTGCCACAGCATTGAACTGGGCGATGGTGGCCCAGACTGTGGGTGCCAGGTGCTCATTGCCAGGCCTGTTCCTCTGTGACCAGATGGAGCCCAGGCACTGATGGGGCACCACCTTCTTGAACAGCTCCTAGGGGACAGGGGTAGTTTTGTTGAGCCACATATATGTTCATACAAGCAAGACTCATGTCCTCGGGAGGGGTCCCAAGTCAGAGCTGGAGCTCAGGAGGCTGCTAATGTGGTCTGAGCCTGCTTAGAGAGCCTGGATTTCACGCCACTCTTTTGCTCTGAGGGAACCCCGGCAGGAGCCAAGAGAGGCAAGGGAATGGAGGAAGGCATGTGCACCCTGATCATTCCATGTCCAGGGGGCCACTCCAGGTGGTGCTCCCTAGGGGGCATCTTCTCCTCCAAATGCTCATCCCTGTGGTCCCTGTCTCCTTTCAGGTGCCCATCCTCACATGGTGGCTGAAAGCAGGTCTTTCCGTGTCTAGCCTGTCCTTCAGGACACATCAGATGCCTAATCCAGGTTGAGGGTGCTCAGGCTCCCAGGCAGATGGGTGGGCGACCCATGGACACAGGGAGCTGCCCTCCTCCCCCGAGGGACCAGAGCCTTCCCATTTATGGTCTCTCAGTTCTATCTCATTGCATCTACATAGTACCTCTGCCTCAGTCCTTCTCAGTGTCTGTCTCCACAGTCTGCAGCTGGATAGTGAAACCTCAGGTCTAAAAACCGTTTTGGGTTTCCATGGTTGTTAAGGGATGCAGCTGAGATCTGGCCCCATATCCTAGGAGTCCACATCAGGGAAAGGGAGGTACAGGGCAGCTGGGAACAGTAGAAAAGCTTGCCTTGCCCTTCTACCCTGAGGGCCCATATGCTCACTGCATCCAGGTAGATGAGTTGCTCTGCCACCAGTTTGGGAGGGAAGTCCAGGAGGTCAGTCTTCTTCTCTTTCAGCTTGTTCTTGTGTTGGCTAGAAGCCTCTGGTGTTGTAGTGGGCTCAGTGGCAACTGGGACAGCTGGAGTGAAAACTTCCACACAAGCTGATGGCCTAGCTGCTGGGGCTTAGGACCCATCCCCCATACAGGACATGGGAGCCCCTGTCCCAGTTCTGTAACAGCTGAGGAATGGGAGGCTGGCAATGACCCTGAAGGTGAGGGAAGATGCAGAACCAGGATTTCCTCTTGTTCCATGGGAGGCTCTTTGGCTCAGCTGCTTGAATGAGTCGCAGAGCTGACAATGGGGCAGGAGAAAGTGAAAGTTTCAGTGACATCACTGACATTCCATATTCTCTAAACAGGACAGATCCCATGGCCTTTCAAGAAATACCCAGCCCATGAACCCCATCCCAGGTGACCTTCTCTGCTTGCAATGCCCCTTACCCTCCACCTTGGCCTCCTTGAGCTGCAGAGGTTCCTGCTGCCTCAGCAGAATGGGGGCATGGGTCCCATTCATGCCACGTGAGGTGCACATAGGTCCCTTGTCCTGGACATGGGTAGTGTGCCAGGACTGCCCAGTAACCTGCAGTGTCTTCTCAGGCCAGGTTCCCACAATAGGACACAGAGTGCTAGGGAGAGTCATATGTGGAACAGAATCAGAGACCTGGCTTTTCCTTCCCCACGCTACACCCACAGAACCATTCTTTATGTGTGGGCCCCACAGAATGACCCCAGCCCACTTCCAACCCCTCTGGAGCTGTCCTTGCTGACAGCTGACCAGGATGGAGGAATGACCTCCCATAGGCATGTCTTTTTCCCCCTTAGTCATGCATCCACCATGCAGACCAGTATCAGGGATATATTGGAGGCCAATTGGTAAGTGGTCTGGTCCCCACACCGTTTCTCCTTGAACCCACTTTTGGTAGTCATCAGAGGTGGACATTCAAAGGGGCAGGCAGAGCAAGAATGAACCACCCAAGGGATGGGTGTTTAAGGCACCAACTCAGCCCACAATGGGCTCTGATTCCCAGGGAGCTTGGCAGCCCATCCACAGCTCTCTTGGACTCATTGACTTTTTCACAGGAAGCCGCCCCATTAAGCTCTCCCATGGAAATCAAGACTTCTGTGAGATCCATGGTTCTGAACATCCTTCCCCAGCAACAACCCTTGTCATATCCCATCCTGCTCTGTGGAGGCAGCAGGCCTTCCTTCAGGATCCAAAGATCTATTGTGTTCTTCCTTGATCTTAGAGTGCATCCTCATGGTTCCAATAGAGGTGGATCCATTTATCCCTAGAGTAGGCCACAGACATGGCCCATCTGATGAACCCTAGACCTGCATTCTTTGGATGTGGAGAGTGCCTGTCTGACCCTCGGATGACAATTGAGACCCAGACATTGTCTCCACTTTACCCATTCACTTCTCTTGGTGACTAGATACTTCCTGCATCCCTAGGTGTTTAAGACCCATGATTGAAGGAAGTCACCCCAACCAAGACTGCAAATACTGAGTGACCCTCTGCCTGTTCCCAGTCTCCCCTGAACTGGGCACATAAAGGACCACAAACAGGACCAACTAGATGAAATCCCAGAATTCCTTTTCAAATAGGAAACCTGCCAGATTTCCATTTCCTTTTCATACACCCAGAAGGGCCACAGGCGTGTGAGGGTTGAACCTGAATGCATCTTCCCTGGAGAGAGAAATGTTAACCATGAAGTTGCCCAGCATGTCCAGCAGCCCTTTCTACAGAGCCGGGCCCCAGAGAAGCCCGCACCATGTTTTCTCCCATGACTTCCTACAGTCGCCCTATGAGATTCATCTTCTTAGCACCCCCA
>PISX010032818.1:0-15784 GCA_004024625.1 Mellivora capensis | reverse complement strand
GTATTTCTTTGGTGTTGGTTGTGATTTCTTCTCTTTCATTCATGATTTTGTTTATTTGGGTCTTTTCTCTTTTCTTTTTGATAAGTCTGGCCAGGGGTTTATCAATCTTATTAATTCTTTCAAAGAACCAGCTCCTAGTTTCGTTGATTTGTTCTATTGTTTTTCTGGTTTCTATTTCGTTGATTTCTGCTCTGATCTTATCTCATGACTTTTTATTCCATAATACTTCAGTAGGTATTTGTTAAGAAAACAGGTAATCTCTAAAATAACCACCATATAGTTATGAAATTCAGAAATTTCACCACTTGATTTCTAAACAGACTTTAAAATACACTAATTTGGATCTGCTGATAGGAATGATGATTGGGTTGAGTGCCATGCTTCATTGGTTCTTCTCTTGTATTCTACTCTTTATCTTAAATGAAGTTTTCTCACGTTATTCTGCACTTTAAATGCTTAATTTTCTCTCAAGTATGAGCTCAATGTGACCTTCTCCACAAAAGTTCCTGGACTATTCTGTCTGGAATATTTATTTTACTTTATTTTATTAATATTTACTTATTTACTTAGAGAGAGAGGAAAGACAGAGTTAGACAGTGGCGGGGATAGGGCAGAGGGAGAGGGAGTCTTAAACAGACTATGCCCACCCCCAGCTGAGCACGGAGCCCAACTCAGGCTTGGCCTCACACTGAGATCACAGCCTGAGCTGAAACTAAGAGTCGGATCCTTAGCTGACTGATCACCCAGGTGTTCCTGGAATATTTTAATTTTAATTTTGCATATATTCTTTCCCTTTTCTCCCTTATTATTTGCTACTTTGTATATGAACAAGGTTTTGACCACTCATCCTACCCATTCTCCAAAATTGTTATTTGAGTAAAAATGAGTACTTATTTATCTACTATTTTGTGCCAGATATCGAGAGACACTTTACAGCCTTACCTAATTCAGTCTTTACAACAACTGTATGCAACATCACCATTTTACAGATCATTTCATATGATGACCAAAACTTTAGCAAAGTGCAGATCTGTCCAAACACAAAGCCTTTCTTGCACTCCACCTTATTATTTGCTTAAGGACAGAAACTTTCTTTGTTCTATTTTGAATCCTTATAGCAACTATCAGAGTGTTGACTTTACAGCATAGATTTGATATTTCACTGTGAATAAATTAAAATACTCAAGAATTCAATTCCATATGAAAATATATGAGAACATCTATATGAACCATAATTTACAGATATTTAGTGTGATTGATATTTTAAAATAATGATGACAAGGCGTCCCAAGAATATGTTCAGGAGAATACAGTTATTCCTATAGAGTTTAATCAGGCTCCACTGTGAAATTTGTGAGATCATCCTAGAAGTAAACATTGACCACCATGAATACTTTTTCCTCAAGGAATAAACTATGTAGGTCTACCTTAATTTATATGTTTTAAATTATTTTAAAAAGACTTAGTACCTACAAACATTGGTGGAAATAGAAGATAATAACATAATAATAAATTTGCAGCAACAACTCATTTACAATTGAGTGTAGGTTTGATAAATACAAAACTGTTTTATGATGCAAAGTAACAACAGGTTTTTTTTTTTTTAATTTTACATTTCTTTGTTGTCCCTCATCAGGATACGGTATATCTCTGCTCTTAAATATAGTTATTAGTCAACATGGGTCATCCCAGCAACTTCTAATTTTTAAGCATAAGCATTTTTTTCAAACAAAGAAGACTGACTGTTTTCCTTAATTTTTTTCTAATAGTTTAGTTCATGTCTTTTAGTTGCCAAGTGTTTAACTAAAGGTAAACAAAAAGATTATGATTATGCATTACTTTTGTCACTTGTTTTTTTTAAGATAACATGCTTATTTTTGTTACTTAACCTATTCCTTTTTTTCTGTAATGACTCATCTCCTTTATTTGAAATGTAAAAATTATTTACAACTGACAACAGTGGCATCTGCTGGCCACTTTTAACTATTTCTCAGTGGAAAAAAGAAAAAATGTCAAATGGATATTCCCCTGCAATTTTCTGGAGAGCTTGAGGAGCAAATCCTTGCTATGCACTGGGCAAACTGTCTTTGAGTTATTCCTAACACAATTTAACAGTGATACCTCTATCCATATCATATCTATATCTTTGTTATATTAATGTGCATATATATTAATGTGCATATATTCTTTTTGCTACTTCAATCTGTCAACATTCTTAATGACATAAAATCTTCCTTGGCCTCCAAGAGCAAATAAAGAACCTGTTTTTGAATGCAATGATTTTTTTTTTTTTTGGAGAATCTTTATGATATAAAGAGAGGAGACTTGAAATGGGATCAAAGATTGGGGGATACCCCAGCTTTCTAGACTATAATATTACTAAATAGTGTAACATTAAACTTTAGGCCTGTTTGGTCAGCTGTAAAGTGAGTGTGAAATAAATAAATTCTAAGGTGCTTTTCAGCTCCAAAAGTTTATATGTATAATTTGTGTCTGGTACATTAGTTGGCATTTATTCTTTGTTATATAGATAAAGCTATATAGTATTTAATGTAAGTAAAACACACATTTCTATGAAAAGGTAATCACCTCTCTACTCTTCCACTTTTACTATACAGAAAATGTTCAAATTAGCAAACAAAGCAAAGATAAACTCCTTTCACAGTTTAACACCCAGTGTTTCATGGTGAAGACACAAGTTTTGGACATGCTCTGCTCATTTCTAGGGGTGGGATCTCCTAACAAAGCATGTGATACAAACCTCCATATTGTTAATTGTAAAATGGATAGAAAAAAAATTGCCTTGCTTATTCTCCTAACATAAAGATTATGAGATCAAGTGAGCTATTGTTTGTGAATGTGTTTTAAATAGTAGAATGTACTAAATTAGCTTCACCCTCTCATTTTAAATAGAGAAGATAGCTCTGAAAGTACTGTAGTGACTAGAAGGCAACTCAGCAGAGGCAGGGGGTTGTCAAACTCCAGCTCTGGTTATGTATGCTCTGTGACACTGGGAAATATCACTCAATCTTTGCAAATTTCATGGTTGTAGCTACAAATCTGAGATATTAATAGTATTTTTCTCTTTTTGCTGAAAATATTAATCTGTAAAATATTACTAGGTCATGCACTTAAGTTGTTTTTTTTTCTTTAGATTTTTGTTTGTTAAAATACACATAATATTTACCACCTTAACTATTTCTTTTTAAGATTGTATTTATTTATTTGAGAAAGAGAGAGAAAGTGAGAGCATGAGAGGGGAAAAGGTCAGAGGAAGAAGCAGACTCCCTGCAGAGCTGGGACCCCGATGTGGGACTCAATCCCGGGACTCCCAGGATCATGACCTGAGCCAAAGGCAGTTGCTTAACCCACTGAGCCACCCAGGCACCCACCTTAGCCATTTTTTAAAAAAATATACAGTTTAGGGATGCCTGGGTGGCTCAGTGGGTTAAAGCCTCTGCCTTCGGCTCAGATCATGAATCCAGAGTCCTAGGATCGAGCCCCACATGGGGCTTTCTGCTCAGTGGGGACCCTGCTTCCCTTCCTCTCTCTGCCAGCCTGTCTACCTACTTGTGATCTCTGTCTGTCAAATAAATAAATAAAATCTAAAAAAAATTGTTTAAAAATATACAGTTTAGTAGTATTCAGGATATTCATATTTGTGCAACCATCCATCTTCACAACTCTCCATCTAATAAAACAGAAACACTATCTGTTAATTAATAATGTCCTATTCAAGTTTCATCCATGTTGTAGCACATGTCAGAATCTCTTTCCCTTTTTTAAGGCTAATAATATTTCATTTCATGGATATACCACATTGTGCTTATCCATTCATCTGTTGATGGACACTTAGGTTCCATGTTTTAGCTGCTGTGAGTAATCCTGCTATGGACATGGGTGTACAAATATTTCTTTGAGACCCAGCTTTCAATTCTTTTGAGTGTGTACCTAGAAGGGCAACTGATGGCTCATATGGTAGTTCTGTGTTTAATTTTTTGAGGACCCACCATACTCTTTTCCATAATGGTTGTACCATTTCATAATCCCACCAACAGTGCAAAAGGGATCCAATTTCTCTTCATCAACATTTATTTATTTTTGGTAGTAGCCTTAGACTATGGTGGTTTTTCATTGTGGTTTTGATTTGTATTTCCCTAATGATTAGTAATTTTGAATATTTTTGTGTGATTATTGGTCATTTGTATATCTTCTTTGGAGAAATGTCTATTCAATACTTTGCCCATATTTTAATTAGGTTGTTTGCTTTTTTTTTGTTGTTGAATTGTAGGAATTCTCTGTATATTCTGGATATTTGTCCCTTATCAAAAAGGCTGCATCAGTGTTCATAAGCTATTGGCTTATAGTTTTCTTGTAACATTATTGTTTGGCTTTAGTATCAGAGCAGTGTTGGCTTCAAAGGGGGAATTAGGAGTCAGGAAGTGCTCTCTTCTTCTCAATATTTTGGGGAAAGTTTGAGAAGGATTGGTGTTCGTTCTTCTTTCAATGTTTGGTAGAATTCACAAGAGAAGTCCTCGGGTCTGGGACTTTTCCTTGTTGAGTTGTGTTTGATTACTGATTCAAACTACTTATTAGTTTTAAGTCTAATCAAGTTTTCTATATCTTTGTGACTCTGTCTTGATAAGGTTTTGTGTTTCTAAGAATTTGTTCACTTCATCTAGGTTATCCAATTTGTTGGCACACAGCTGTTCATATTTTTCTCTTATAATCCTTTTTATTTCTATAGAATGGTAGTAATGTCTCCATTTTCATTTCTGATCTTAGTAATTTGAGTCTTTCTCTTTTTTTCCCATTAATCTGGCTAAAGGTTTTCTATTTCATTGATATTTTTAAAGAAGCAACTTTTGCTTTATTGATTTTTCCCTGTTTTTCTATTACCTATTTTATGTATTGGTTCTCTGATCTTTATTTCATTCCTCCTGCTAGTTTTAACTTTAGTTTGTACTTTTTCTAGTTTTGTAAATTATAAAGATAAATTGTTGATATTCTTTTTTAATGTAAGTGTTTTAAGTGTAAATTTCCCTCTTAACACTACTTTTGCTATGTCCCATAAATTCTGGCATGTCTTATTTTCATTTATCTCAAATTATTTTCTAATTTTTCTTGTGATTTCTTCTTTTCTTCATTGGTTGTTTAATAGTATATTGTTTAATTTCCACAAATTTGTGTTTTCCAGTTTTATTTCTGTTTTTGATTTCTAACTCCATCTCATTGTAGTCAGAGAAGACATTCTGTATGGTATATGTCTTCTAAAACATAGTAAAACTAAGTCTGTGGCCTAACACATTGTCTTTGCTAGGAGGTGTCCCATGTGCACCTGAGAAGAATGTATATTCTGTTATTAGGTAGTGTGTTCCATGTATGTCTGTTATATCTAGTTGGTCCTCAAGTATCTTTTGTCTGGTTTTTCTATCCATTATTGAGAGTGGATATTGAAATCTCCAGCTATTATTGTAGAAATGTTTATTTTTCCTTTCAATTTTGCCAGTATGTGCTTTATGTATATCAATGGTCTGTTATTAGGTGCATAAATGTTTCTAATTATTATGTCTTCTGTTGAAGCTCTTATTAATTATAATGTCATTTTTGGTCTCATATACTTTTTTATTTAAAATTCATCTTGTCTGATATTAGTATAGTCTCTTCTATTTTTAATTACTGTTTCCATGAAATATCTTTTCCATCACTTCACTTTCAACCTATTGGTATCTTTGGAGCTAAAGTGATTCTCCTATAGATAGTAGTTGTCATGAAAATAAGACAACATATTTTTTTTATCTATTCTTCCAATCTCAGTCTTTTGACTGGAGAGTTTAATCTACTTACATTTAGAGTAATTACTGATAAGGACTTCTTTTATTTGTTATTTTTTCTATATACCTCATAGCATTTTTGTCCCTAATTTCCTTTGTTACTGTTGTATTTTGTATTCAGTTGATTTTTTTTTTTTGTAGTGAACATTTTAATCCTTCTCATTTTCTTTTGTGGTATTCTATAACTATTTTCTTTGAAGTTACTGTGAGGATTAAATTCAACATCCTAAAGTTATAACACTTTAATTTGAATTATACTTAACTTCAAATAACATATAAAAACCTGTTCTTTTATAGCTCCTTCCCAGTACTTCCCAACTACTTCCCGCTACAGAGGTCAGAATATTATATCTTTATACATTGTGTGTCTTGAAACATGACCTGATAATTAGTTTGTATGTGGTAGGCCCTTAAATCATGTAGAAAATAAGTGGAGTTACAAACCATTCTTACAATAATACTAGGTTTTATAATATATCATTTATTTACATTTACTGAAATCTTTATCACTTCTTATGGCTTTGAATTACTAGCTAGTGTCTTTATGTCAACCTTTTAGGGGTCCTGTTAGTTTTTTGTCTTGTTTTGTTTTGTTTTGTTTGTTTTTTTCAGGCAGGTCTAGTGGTAGAAAGCTCCCTCAGCTTTCATTTACCTGGGAATGTCTTAATCTCCCTCCCTTTAGAAGATAGTTTTTGCCAGATGTAAGCTTCTTGGCTGACAGGTCTTTTTTTCTTTTAGCACTTTGAATATATCAGCCCATTGCTTCTGGCTTCCAAAGCTTCTGATGAGAAATCTGATCATAATCTTATTGAGGATTATTGTATATTATGAATTACTTCTCTCTTCTACTTTTGATATTATCTCTTTGATTTTAGCTTTGACAGTTTGATTATAATGCATGTCAGTGTGGATCGTTTTAATTCACCTGGGAGTTTATTGAGCTTCTTGTTTTTTCAATGCCTTTCATCAAATTTGGGGATTTCTCTGGTCCTTATTTCTCTGCCACTTTCTCTTCTCCTTCTGGGATTCCACAATCTATATGTTGGTCCACTTGATGGCATCCCACAGGTCCTTTAGGCTCCATTAATGTTTTTTGTCTCTGTTTTGTTTTGTTTTTCAGACTCAATTTTAATAGTCGTGTCTCCAAGTTCATAAATTCTTCTGCCTAGTCAAACCTATCATTGAATCCCTCCAATGAATTGTGGTTTCATAAATAGTATTTTTCAGTTCTAGAATTTCTTTTTTATTTATTTTCAGGTTTTCTCTTTAATAATATTTCCACTTTGTTTTCTTGACTTTGTGTCATCCTTTAGTTCTTTTTTTATTTTTTAAAGATTTTATTTATTTATTTGGCAGATGGAGATCAAGTAGGCACAAGTAGGCAGAGAAGCAGGCAGAGAGAGAAGACGAAGCAGGCTCCCTGCTGAGCAGAGAGCCCATTGTGGGGCTTGATCCCAGGACTCTGGGATCATGACTTGAGCTGAAGACAGAGGCTTTAATCCACCAAGCCACCCAGGTACCCCCATCCTTTAGTTCTTTGAGCATTTTTTTTTCTGAAGATCTTATTTATTTATTTGACAGAGAAAGAGAGAGCACAACCAGGGCATAGTTGCAGCAGGTGAGGGAGAAGCAACTTCCCCACTAAGCAAGGACATGGGGCTTGATCCCAGGACCCCAGGATCCTGACCTGAGCCAAAAAGATGCGTAACCCACTGAGCCACCCAAGTACCCCTCTTTGAGCATTTTTAAGAGAACTATTCTAAAGTCTTTATCTAGTAGGTCTACCATCTGGTCTTTTTCAGGGGCAATTTCATGGGTTTATTTTTTTCCTTTGAATGGTCCATACCAACGTATGTTTTTTGTATGTCTTTTTGTATGTCTTATGACTTTTTTGTTGTTGTTGAAAACTAGGCATTCAAATTATATGATAATTCTAGTGATCAGATTCTCCTCTTTACCCAGGGTTTGTTATTTATTTTTTTCTGTTTTTATTTTGATTGATCTAGGCTGTCTCTGTGCCAAGGATCAGCCTGGGTGTTAATTTAAAGTCTTCTCAGGTCTTTTCTGAGTCTGTGCCTTTCCCTGAACATGCACACTAGCTTTGTAATTCAAAAGCAGTTTTTTTTTTTTTAAATTATCCTGCTCTTTAATGTCTATTTCCCAAAAGGAGAAATGAACTGGTTTTTTTAAATCTCCTGGAAATTGCTTTGCCTGAGAATGAAGGGCTTGAAACAATGGGTGTATATGTAAGGGTGTGTGCAACAATGGGTGCCTCTCTCTCTGTATCTCTGTGATCAGACGCAGCTCATATGCAAACATGTGTAGGGAGGTGGTAGGTGTCCTTCTTCCGTAACCTCAGGCCTCAGGGAAGTGGAGAGGCTTTTTTTTTTTTTTTTCTTCATATGTTGTTTCTAGTTAGATCTCCATGGGCAATCTGACCTAAATCTGATGCTTTCAACTACTCAACACTACTGCTTGTATTCCTGACCTGTTCTAAATTAGGCACCACCCCTCACTTTGGAAATAATTACCACAGTCCAGTTTGTAGATGAGATTGGTCTTACTTGGCACGTGCTGTTTCTGTCCCTTCCAACTCTACGCTTTCTCCTATTCATCTATTCTTTTCCCTTGTCTGATTTCTAGTCCCTTTCAACATTCCACATAATGAATGCAATGGTGTGACCTATTATAACACCATCTTAGAAGGTAATGCTGAGTGATTTCTCAGCAGCTTCATCCAATCTGAATGACAGAAAAGGATGATCTCAGGATGATGCCTGTTAAAGTGCCAGCCAAGCCAGAAGGTAGTCAACTTCTTTTACATTAGCATAAAGACTACTTTTAGAGGGAGACACTTATCTACCCCATGTTAGTATTCATTTTTCCTTTTGGTTCTGTCTTTCCATCATTTTATAAAAGGGGTCTTTTGAAGAAACCCTATTTTTCTTTGAACTAATAAAATATAAAATAATAATAATCTCTCTATATTTATGCCAGAGATGGTGGATACCAGGAAGTGTGCCAGGATTCTTCCATTGGGTACACCGAGTGAGCATTAATCATACAAGACATTTCTACTAATCAGTCCAGATGTATCCTCAAAATTCTCCTTGGTATAGTTCCATGAGTAACCACTACCAATTTATCACATTTGCCACATAATGGGATACCTCTCTGCTGTTTCTAAATAAGGTGTAGCTAGCCAGAAAGAACTGAATTTTCCAGAGCCTAGCTTTGTGGTCTAATTAGGGAGAGAAAAATTTCCCGAAGCCATTATGCATATATTTATAGAAACCAGCTCTGCCCAGACACTGTGCTAAGAACGGTTATGCAAGTAGACACAGTTCCTGCCATCACACAGTATGTAATTTGGTACATAGATTTTTAGAACCTTCTAATAAGGTAAGTAGTAGAGGTATTTTTGCCTGTGTTTTCTTCTGCTTCCTTTTTTAGTTAGGATTCACCATAAAATATATATAATATGTAATATATATTATATATAGTATAACATATATAGAATAATATATAGTAGTATGTTATATATATATACATATATAAGCATTGTGTCTTTGGAGTATAAAGAGGGCAAATCCTAGACTTGGGATTTTGGGTGAGATAAGAGAGGAAGAACTAAAAAGGAAAGTTGCACAGAATCTAGAATAAAGATTGTAACTGTCCCTCAGAACAATGTACTGCTTAAAATATAACCTATGAGAAATTATACTAGTTACCAAGCATGCTTAGATATAGCCTCAGGAAAAACATGTACTGGCAACAGGCCTCTGGGGGAGAGGACAACAGATGTCCTTGAAGCCGAGCCACTGGGGATGCCCGGCCCGCTCAGGACGGAAGCCGCCTGCTTCATTTCTCTGTTATCTCCCCTTCCCCGGAGAGCACCAGCAGTGAGTCAGTCAATCCTTTTGTTCGAGCTTCCTCACTGTGGGTCATGTACTACGTGACCGGACATATTTTGCCTTTCTTCTTACATATCTACAAGACTCATGGTCAATGTGTAACCTACTCTGGCTTCTTTGTCAGTTGTTACCCACTTTCTAATAAATATGGGACTGAGAAGTTGTTCGGGGTGACAGTCTTTTCTATTGTCATCCCCTGCTCCCTTTTTCTTGCAGCTGACTCGTCTGTGCCTCATTCTTCTCCCATGCGCCATCAGGAGGTGGCAAAAGATAGTTTACCTTAAAATCTTGCTGGAGACAGACTCTGGGGGACAGTCATCATTTATTTTGGTGCACAGCCTCTAAACTAACTTTTCTATGTTCCGTGAATGCCCCCATTTTATCAGGTGGACAATGTTTCCCTGTGTAGAGACTGAGAATATCAGATATTTTCTTTCCTGACCTTTCTTGCAGCTAAGACTCAGTCATATGACTCTTACTGTACCAATCAGAAGCACCATCTCTGATTTCAGTCAGAAGTTAGTGACTCCAGGAAGTAGAGGCAATGCAGAATCCAGAGTAGTAACAAATGGAGATATTGGCAATGGCTACGGTCAAGGCCCAGAGGCCGCAGTGGAAGCTCTTGTGGGAGCATCAGTAGAGCAAGCTGAGGAGACCAGGGCTGTGCAGTTACATCAGTGAGTCTTCAATACACCAACTATCGGAGTGATTTTGGCCCTTTTTCTTGGCTTCAACCAGATACACTTTCTTTTGTCTTGAATAAATCAGAATCAGTTTCTGAAGCAAGGAGGGACAAAACACAAAATGATTACTACACAGGCCTACTTAGTACCAATCTGTGTCCAGTGTTGCTGGAGGTAGTTCTCTAAACAGTATTAAGAGACAGCTCTGTTTCTAATTCTAAGCTTATGTCAAATCATAATCCACCAAAATAGTTAAATTTATTTTCTTGGTCATTATGGTTTTCTTGAGTCTTTTATATTTTTTCTTAAATAAAATTTGAGGATAGAGATAGGAGTTTCACAGTTAGGCAAGATAAAAGGTCTGAGTCTCTGAAAGATTATAGTGAAGTTAAAAATACATGAGTCTTATTTAAAAATAAAAAAACATGAGGGGCACCTGGGTGGCTCAGTGGTTTAAGCCTCTGCCTTTGGCTCAGGTCATTTACTCGGGGTCCTGGGATGGAGCCCTGCATTGGGCTCTCTGCTTGGCCTGCTTCCTCTTCTCTCTCTCTCTCTGCCTGCATCTCTGCCTACTTGGGATCTCTGTCTGTCAAATAAATAAAATCTTTTTAAAAAAATAGAAAATAAAATAAAAATAAGAAAACACAATATCCCACTGAAGATTGTTAGAAGGACATACCCACTGCCAATCTTGTCAGTTCCAAAGATAGCTTTTCTATAGCTACATTTGAGGATGCGTATCAAATGTAAACACAATATAAATGTTCTTCATAAAGTGCTACAATAATGGTTATACTATTACTGCTGTTATCAAGAAGGTTATAGGTTTTCTTTATTGGGGCCCCTGGGTGGCTCAGTGGGTTAAAGCCTCTGCCTTCAGCTCAGGTCATGATCCCAGGGTCCTGGGATCGAGCCCCACATTGGGCTCTCTGCTGAGCAGAGAGCCTGCTTCCCCCTTTTTCTCTGCCTGCCTCTCTGCCTACTTGTGATCTCTGTCTATGAAATAAATAAATAAAATCCTTTTTAAAAATAGTTTTTCTTTATTGTGTTAAACATATATTTGCGATGACAGAGCTCTATTTTATTGAGATTCTATTCTAATGCACCTTATTAAGGAAGTCTGGGAAATGTCTAAACTATAATTAAATTTCAAAAGTAGACCTAAGATTTCCCACTCTGAAAACATGTCATTTATTCAATGATTCTCTCATTCAAGAAACACTGTTTACATACTTATGCTGTAGGTGCTATGTGAGTTTACTTTGGCCCTTACACTAGGTTCTGTGACCGTCTGAGATCTCTGAATGGATCCCAGAGTAGAGAAAGCTGGGCAGGTAACAGTGCCACTTGGGCCATGTGATCCGACAGACTCTGTAGTGGTGGGGGAATATATGTGAATTATGTAACAAGACTTAGTGGAAGAATCACAGTGCAAGGCCCTGAGGTTCTGGAGCAAGACTATGCCATCTGGAGAGAACTGTATGCTTTTTAAAACCATCGGTATGCTATTCTGCTGAAAACCATTACATTTCACTGTTCGAAAGCACTCTCCTTTTCAGATGGTTTGTTGTTGGTGTATAGCAATAGAACTACTTTTCTTTTTTGTTTTTTTTTTTTAAGATTTTATTTATTTATTTGACAGACAGAGATCACAAGCAGGCAGAGAGGCAGGCAGAGAGAGAGAGAGGGGGAAGCAGGTTCTCCACTGAGCAGAGACCCCAATGCGGGACTCAATCCCAGGACCCTGAGATCATGACCTGAGCCGAAGGTAGAGGCTTAACCCACTGAGCCACCCAGGCACCCTAGAACTACTTTTCTATGTTGATTTTTGTATCCTGCAACTTTCCTGGATTGGTTTCTTAGTTCTAGCCATTTCTTGGTGGAGTAGTTAGGATTTTCTATATATAAAATGTCATTTTCAAATGGATACTTTTACTTCTTCCTTTCCAATTTGGATATCTTTTATTTTCTTGACAATTGCTAAGACCTCTAGTACTATGCTGAATAGAAGTGATGAGAGTGGGCATCCTTGCCTCGTTTCAGATCTTAGAAGAAAAGTTTTCAGTGTTTACCTTTGAGTATGATGCTATTTGTGGGTCTGTCATATGTAGATTTTATTGTGTTGAGATATGTTCCTTCTATACCCAATATGTTAAGCGTTTGCATCATGAAAGGGTATTAAATTTTGCCAGGTGCTTTTTCTGCATCTATTGAAATGATCAAGTGATTTTTAACCTTTCTGTTACTGTAGTGTATCAGACCGATTTATGCACATTGAACTATTCTTGCATCCTAGGAATAAATCCCACTTGATAATGGTGTTTGGTCCTTTTAATGGGCTGTTAAATTTGATTAGCTAATATTTTCTTAAGGAATTTTGCATCCATGTTCATCAAGGATATTTGCCAGCAGTTTTTTTGTGGTGTCTCTTTCTGGGCTTGATAGCAGGGTGATACCGGCTTCATAAAAAGAGTTTAGAAATGTTTCCTCTTTTTTTTTTTTTTTTTTTTGAGGAGTATGAGAACGATGGGCATTAATTCTTTAAACATTTAGTAGAATTCACCAGTGAGGCCACCTGGTTCATTGCAAAGTTATTTATAGTAGTTAAGATATAGAAGCAACCCCAACGTACATTGACAGATAAATGGGAAAAAAAGATGCGGTATATAATACAATGGAATATTATTCAATCTTGAAAAAGAAGGACATCATGCTATTTGCAACAATATGGATAAACCTGGAGGGCATTGTGTTAAATTATATCGGCCAGATACAAGACAAATACTATGTGATGCTACTTATATGAGGAATCTAAAGTAGTCATAGAAGCAGAGAGTAAACTGGTGATTGCCAAGGGCTGGGGGAGGGGGAAATGGGGAGGCAATAGTAAAAGGGTACAAAGTTTTAGGTGTGCAAGATGACTAAATCATAGGAATTTATTTATACAGCATTGAGCCCATAGTTAACAATATTGTGCACTTAGGGGCGCCTGGGTGGCTTAGTGGGTTAAGCCTTTGCCTTCGGCTCCGATCATGATCTCAGGGTCCTGGAATAGAGCCTCGCATCGGGCTCTCTGCTCAGCAGGGAGCCTACCTCCCCACCTCTCTCTCTGCCTGCCTCTCTGCCTACTTGTGATCTCTCTCTCTGTCAAATAAATAAAATCTTTAACAACAACAACAACAACAATATTGCGCACTTAAAAATTTCCTAAGAGGGCAGATATTATATTATGTTAAGTATCCCTATCAATAATGACAATAATAATAATAAATAGGACAGAAGGTTACTTTTGGGTGTGATGGGTATATTTATGGTGTAGACTGTGGTGATGGTCTCTTGGATGTATACTTATCTCCAAACTAATCAAGTTGCATACATTGAATATATACAACTTTTCGTATGTGAGTCATACCTCAGTAAAGTGGCTCAAAAGATTAAATACCAAAATTTCATTTTCAATCAAAAACCCCATAAAATAAGAAAATAAAAACTACTAATGAATGCACTAAAGAAAGAATGATCCAAACTACACTCAAATACTAAAGTAAGTTAGTGCTCCTTGTTGACACTTTGAACCACAGTCAGTAGAGGATGCTGTTGCATCTTTTATAAAATGTTCTTTCAAAGGAAGCTTTCCAGGGCTGTGACCCTCTAGGAAGGGCAGGAAGGAAAAATGAAAGTGAGCTGCAGAGAAGGGGACTGCCTGGTGAAAATGATTCATGCAATTTGACTTCCTGCTGAGCAAACAGCAAGGATTGAAAAAGCCATGAAAACGCTCGGGAAATTATAAGCAGATGGAGGCTTTGGTGCCAAAACTGTCCCGAGAATAATACTCTAAGATGATTTTTAAAGACAAGGAAACTACATAATTGAGGTACTTGCACACTGTTATCTCCTTCAATATATGATTTAGTCATCATAAGAGCTGATCATTCCTGGTTTTTCTGGAAGCTGGAACTTAATTAAACAAAGTTGTTCAAACATGGGTTAGGACAAGTTTTGATTTACTCCACCGCTTTTTGACTTTTGGGGAAGGTCAAGTGTGTGGAATCAAGTTGCAGCATTTTGCCTAGTGGCCCAGATTATATATTTCACTTATGCAGGGAGATGTGTCTTGGACTATGTTTGCAAAAAAAGAAGACAAGTCATTGACACAGGTACTTGAATAGGGCTGGAAGACCTTTAAGGTGGCACAGTTATGATTATAAGGTGTGTAGGAGCAGGCACCTATTGGCGGGGACTGAACACCAGTTCTGCCCTTCTCTAGCTTGTTATGTGAATTTGAATAAGTTGTTTCACCTCTCAGAACCTCTATTTGTTTGTAAATTATTCACCAGTATGGTTTACATAGAGTAAATCCTCAATACGTGTTAGCTATTATTTCTACATTGTTTCTGTGATCTCATTTGATTTTCCTAACAGTTAGAAAGTGGATGGAGAAAGTATTTTTGTCCCCACTTTAAAGATGAAGAAAAGGAGGCTTGGAGGGCTTGAAATTGCATGCTGATAATCCCACACCTAGTAAGGAAGACTGAGTTTCCAATTCATTTTTGTCTGAAGTCAAAAGCCATGCTTTTTTTTTTTTTTTTGAAGCTACCCCAGTGCTTCTGGTGTAATCATTGATGAGCATGAAAATCATCTGTGGATCCTGGTGAAATGCAGCTTCCAATTTAGTGGGACTGCAGTGAGGTCCGAGGTTCTGCCTTTCAAACCGTTTCTGTTGTGACCATTAAGTCAGCAGCATCTCCTAAGAGCTAATTAGAAATAAGAATCTTGACACGAGACCCATTGAATTTGAATCTGCGCTTTTTTTTTTTTAAAGATTTATTGGGGGGAGGGCTGGATTTCATGCGCATATGAGTGGGAGGAGGAGCAGAAGGTAAGAATCTTCAAACAGACTCCCTGCTGCGCTCAGAGCCTGACCAGCTGGGGCTCCATTGCAAGACCCTGAGATCATTGTTGGGGTCAGGCGAGAGAGGGGAGAACCATTCAAAATGACGGACACCTAAGATGGCCACGGTTCCCACCATCACCCTCCTGCGACAATGACCACGTCAGACCTGGGAAACAAACTCAAAGGGGAGACCAAAACCTTTCTCCTCCCACCGACGAACCAATGAGGAACCCCGCAGCTGAATTCGGCCCTTATTAGGAAAACTCGACAAGGTCTCAGTACCTCCTCTTCAGACTTCACCAGCGGAACCCCATAGAAGCCCCTAACTCTTTGCTTCACACGCGACTTCCCGACTCTCTTTCCCCCAGAGTCGCGGAACCTCGCCCGAGAGTGCTTGCAATAAAGCCGGTCCTCGAATGCTCGCTTGCCTTGGTGCCTTTATTCCATTCAATAGGTCTG
>PISX010032817.1:0-15886 GCA_004024625.1 Mellivora capensis | reverse complement strand
TTCCCTATGGTGGCTCAGAGAGGACATTCCAGCCCCTTCAGCCTTGGCAGTTCCCAAATTACCCTGGCTGGTCCAAAAGAGGCACTCCCCACCACCTCATTCAGTTTAGGGGAAGGGGCCCGGAAGCTTCTGTGGCCTCCCCTCCCCTCTGCCCTCTTTCTACTACGTGACCACCTCAGATCCGTCCTCCAACCTTGCACAAGAATTACCTCCAATGCCCTGGCTCTTAGGGAGAGCTCTTACACATCCTGCAAAGCCCAGCCTGACCAGCCCTTTTCTCAGGCGACCAGCCAGCCTGGCCTCTGAGTGCCTCTAGTGGCTGGGACAGTGCGCCTCCTGAGCATGGACCCTCAGGGCAAGGAGGCTGAGACCAACTGGGAAATGTGGGCCTGGCATCCAGGGCAGGTAAGACTTCCAAGGAGCACTGGGGGCGGGAGACACCCCACCTGGCTGGGAAGTGCTGTTCACCCAAGCCAGGGCCCTCACCAGTGACCAGATCACAGCTACACCATTTCTGAGGCCCCAGGATGGACGGATTCCACCCACCTATCACATCAGTCCTCGGACACCAGGACCCCGCTCCCTGGTGGCTGAGATGGCCCCCTTCCCAGAAACAAACCCTGGCCCAGAGAATTAGCCCACGGCGGCCCGGGGCTGGCCCTTTACAAATGGGGAAACTGAGGCCAGAGAGCAGGTTGCAGCGTCAGCAGGGAGCACCGCACCCCCACCAGGCAGGCCTGTGCAAGCCTGTGGGCATGATTCACATCGCCCCACATCGCCCTGCCAGCTAAGCCCAGGAGCCTCCTCCTCCCTGGCTGGCTCTTCCCAACATGTGTCAGAAATACAGGCACCGCCTCCTCTGCCACGCAGGCCTGTCCAAGATGGCCTCTGAGACACGCCCCCAGCCACACAGCAGCCGCGGGCCTCCTCGCATCCCACCAGAAAGCCTTGGGGCCAGTTAACATGAGAACAAGATGAGGACCCCTAGATCCGAGGCCCAAAGAGTCCCAATCTCAGCCCCCAAAGACTCCTCCCCCAGTTCTTCGTACCTTTAAACTCAGAGATGAGCCAACACTTCTGGCCCAATTTCGGACTCCCCCTGCCCCATCAGCCTGAATCACACGACACTTCCAGCAAGGGCTAATAAAGAGGAGAGGGCATCTGCCCAGACTCGCTCTGCTCTTCCCCTCAAGAGGAAGTCATGAGATCCCTGACCCTCGGGGCCAGGTCCACCCACTCCTCCCTGTCTTCCCCAAGGAAGGCACTGGGTGCAGCCCAGCAGGGACGCAGCCTCCCTGCAGGGGTGAGTGCCCATCGTGGGTCCTGTGGCACCACCAGTGGTTCCAGTCCCACCTACCAACCTCACAGGCTCTTACTCAGCCATAATGGGCTTTCTGCTCCTCCCTGCCTCAGGACCTTTACACAAGCTATGTCTTTTTTGCCTGCAACCCTGTTCCACATGCCTGATACATGCCACCTTGTATTCATCCTTCAGGTCAGCTCCAGGGTCCTCTTCGGAAGTGTCTCCCCGACCCCGCAGTCTAATCTGAGATCTTGATGTACCTTCTGGACACCTAGGCCTCTGCATGACACCTCTGGGATGCTGATCATGTCCCAAGAAGAACATCAGCTACAAAAGGGAAGGGTCCAGGCACATATACTCATTCGTTCACCAATGACCACGTCTCACCTGGTAGGAGGGGCTCAAGGTTTGCTGAACAGGTGAGGAGTCCTGCTCCACCTATACTGTGGGGGGAGGGTGGAGGCCACTGTGCCCTGGAGGCTGGGAGGCCTGGTGGGGGAGGGGGTGTCAGAAAAGAGCCTATTCTGTAATCAAACAGACCCAGTTCTGTGTGTTGCTTACTTGCTGTGTGACCTTGAGCAAATGGCTTCACCTCTCTGATCCAAAGAGGCTCATTCATACAACGGAGACAATACTGCCCAAATCAGTCAGGAAACTGAGGCACAAAACAGCCACTACCCCCACCAGACCGACCCCACTGCCAGGGGGCTGTAAGCCCCAGCTCCACAGACCCCACCCACAGTCAGGAGGGTGGCCTTCAGGATGAAGGCAGGGGAAGTCCACTCCACCAGGAGGACGACATTGATTGGGCTCCCATCCAGCCATCTCCAGAGGCTGGGGCCCAACTTCCATTCAAGCAGAGTGGGACCCCCACAGGTCTCCCCAGCGGGGCCTCCGGCTGCAAAGAATCAACTGGCTTCCTTGCCAAAGAAGGAACGAGGGCGCCAGAAGGAAGAGAATCCGCCCAGGGGGAGAATCTAAGACGGGAAAGAGAGGGGCTCACTTCTGGCGCGCAGGCCGGTAGGAAACGGCCAGGCCAGCGGGAGGCCCAGGAAAGGACCAAGCGAGTTGCAGTCAATTGTTTCAGGCGGGACACTTGGGGTTGGGTTCACTCGAGGGAAGGGGCTTTCCGAGGGAGCCGGGCTAGGGTCTCCGGGCTCACGCTCAGTCCGCCCTCCCAACGCCCGCAGGGCAGAGCGCAACAGACCCGAGACGTGCGGGCGCAGGGCGGGGTGCCTGGCAGGGCGCCATCCACGCCACGCCGTCCCAGGACCGGGGCGCGAGGAGGGAGGCCACCTCCGGGGAAAGCTCGGGACCGGGGCACTAGGCCGGGGACGGTGCGGGGGGTCCTCAGCAGGGAGGACCCGCAGAAAACCGATCCCTTCCCCCGCCCCTCCGCATCTGGTTTTCCCATCTGCAGAGACCGAGCAGGACAAAGGGGGCGAGGGAGGGCCCTCTGGAGGAGCCCGCCCCCCTGCTCACAAAGGCCGCGGCCTCGAGCGCTGGGCAAGCACGGGAGGAGGGGCTGGGGGGGAAGGGCAGACACACGGGACGCAGCCCCCCAGCAGAGGCCGACCCCTCGGGGCTGCAAGTGGCGGTACAGAAAGGCCCGGAGGGCTGGAAGGTGGAAGCGCACCCTACGGAGATCAAAGGCTCCCCCATCCCGCCAGCGCTGGGAGGTTCGTGGGGGGTGGGGGTGAGCCCCGAGCGCGTAGCGACCCTCGCCTCCGCCCGTGAGCTACAGGCACGCTGATTAGGGAGGGGCACAAGGAAAGGGGGGAGGGGCGTTCCCCCCAACCCAGGGCTGGGCCCGGCGATCCGCGGAATCCGCGCGCAAGGGGAGTCCCAGGCGGGGGTTCGGTGGGTGGCACATAGGGCAGCGCCTACGCGGGGACCCAGGGAGCCGAAACCCCAACGCCGGGTAGGAGAGTGCAGCGGCGCCCAAGGATGGGCATGGCCCCACCCCTCGCCCCCTCCTCCGGGCCCAAGCGCACGTCCCGCGACTAGGCGGGGTGGCCAGCGCGCCTAGCGAGGGCGCACCCGGCGTCGCTAGGGACTGTAGCAGCGCCGCGGGTGAGAAAGGGCGGGAGGCCGGAGGTACGGGGGTGGGGTGCGCTTTGTGCACCGACTGGGAGAGGAGGGGGGCGGCGTCCCCACTCACCCTGGCGCGTGGACACGTTCCTCTCGTTGGCCGCCTGCAGCACGACCTGAGCGCAGCTCTGCTCCAGGGCGAAGAGCTCGTCCTTGCCCACCTTGGTGGCCTTGCCCGCCTTGAGCGTGCCGCTGGGGCCCGACGGCGCCAGGTAGCGGCCCTCGCAGTCGCGGAAGGCCACCTTGCCGGAGCGGAACTCGAGCGTGTAGCCCGTGGCGGGCTCGGGGCGCGCCACCAGGCGTCCGTCGTGGCGCAGGAAGCGGTGGTCAGCGGTCTGCACGCTGTAGCGCTGGTCCTGGAAGGCCAGCGTGATGAGCGAGTCGACGCCCCAGGGCACGTCGCGGTCCACGGCGATCTCGTCCGCCGGCCGCGCGCTCAGGTGCGCGTAGCGCTTGCGGGTCAGGCTGTAGATGTTGACCTGCGGGTGCATGGCGATGTGCACGCTCCACTTCTCAGCCGGCGACACGGTCTGCGCGAAGCACGACAGGCGGTCCTCGGTGCCGCCGAAGTAGCGCCGGTGCACCTCGGATTGCAGGGACCAGCGGCCGTCGTCGTGCGCCACGATGAGAAAGCGGCAGTCGGGGCCGGGCACCTCGCGCTCGCAGGTCACATTGCCGTCCTTGTCCGCCGCCAGGTAGCGGCCCAGGTGGCTGCGCAGGCACACGGCCGCGCTGCCCGCCTCGTCCGGCGGCTGCTCCAGCGTCCAGATCTGCTTCTTCTTCAGGCTGCTGGCCGACGCGTTCACCTTGAACCCGAACGCCTCGGCCGTCAGGTACTTGTTGCCGCAGTTGATGAGGCCGAACTGGATCTGCACGGCCTCAGCAGTGCCGTTGGCGGTCATGGTGGCGGCGAGCGGGAGGGCCCCGGCGCGGCCCGGGAGGTCGGTGGCGGGTCCCCGCGGCGGCGCCCTGCTCCTTTGTTCAAGACCGCGGCCCGGCGCGCACCCTCCGCAGCGCTCCACAAAGCCGGCCCGCGGCGCGCGGGCCCCTTTCTAGGCGCGGTGACGTCACCGTCGCGAGGCCCCGCCCCCGCCCCGCCCCGGGGCTCGGCGGGGGAGGGGGCTCAGGGAGCGCGCGGCGCGGGGACCCAAGGGGCGCGGGTGGCGGCTGGGCTCTCAGCGTGCCCCCGGTTCTGCACGGCCGCCCTCTGCAGCGCCCCCAGCTCGCGCCGCCACCCGCTCCCCCCAGTGCCACGGTCCCACCCCCGCAGCGCCGCAGCCTGAGGACCCACCCGGAGCTCGGGACCGGTTGGAGTCCTCCCGGTTCTAAGCCTATAGCCGGGAGGAAGGGTTTGAGGTAGCGACTGAGACGGCAGAGACCACAGAACTTATCAGTACTGGGTGGGGGCGGACCGGAGGCTGCTCGGAGGAGGTGGCCTTAGAAGCAGAGCTTTAAAGGAGGGAGGGCGCACCCGCCCACCGCGCAGGGGCAGGTGAGCCAAAGAGGGGTGGGACCCGCAGACCCCCAACTCACCCAACTCAGGCCTTGTAAGACACTTCCCTGAAGGCCACCCAGACCCTGCCCTCAGACCAAGCACTCAGCCACGCTGGCCCAAGATAGTTCTTCAAGTTAGTGGCAGAGACAAGTGACTGCTGTTCCCATTTTGGGGATGCAGAAGTGTCAGGGTTCTGGTCTTCCAGGCGGTGGGGTGGGCTGGTCAGAGGTGGGACCACTCCTGGCCCCACAGTCTGAAGTGCGTGGGCAGGCTGGGACCTCCAGGACCAGTGTGCCCTTCAATGTATACCCCCAGGCTCCCACTTCCTAGGTGGCTGAACTGGTCGAAGCCCTCCTCCTTCAGGACCCCAACTCTGGACCATTCTCCCTCGAAGGGGACACTCCCTGCAGGGGTTCACCCCCACCCCCTGCCACGTCCTCCCCCTTCTAGGAACACTTCCCTATTCTAAGGCCAGGACTTTTGCTGGGACATTCCCCACATGCCAAGCAAGCTCGTGGAATGCCAGCATGACCACAAGCTGCCCACAAGGTCTCGGGGCCAAAGGCATAGAGCCCTGAACTGGCTCCCCAACTGGTTGGTCTGGGCTGTGTCTTCCCCCAGGCAAGCCCCTCCAGGGATTTTTTTTTTTAAATCTTCCAGGGTAAGATGGCGTCACCTTCTCACCGTTGTGGCTCAAATGTGTTTACTGGCAGGGCCTAGGACCCTAGGCAGGCAGTGGCTGTATCCTCCCGCCCCACAAAACCCATCCCTCAAGAGCCAGAACATCCATAATTTCTCATTTTGAGGTTATCCCTTAGGCTTGAAACCCAGGATCTCCCTGGCTCTGTGACTTCAGGCAAGTTGCTTAATCTCTCTGAGCTTCCGTTTCCATGTTGTAGAAGAGATACAAATCCCCCAGACACTGTCCCTGTCCACCCTCAGGAGCCATTCCAGTCCCCCGGAAGCCGTGCATCTAATTAGAAAGATCCCAGACCTCTGGCCAACCTCCTCCAAGGCTCAGAGGAAAGGCGGATGAATAGTTGTAGACGTTTCCAGAAGGCTGTGTGGTGCCCAGCTTGGTGCTGGCAGGGGGACTGGAGGATGCTGAGACCCAGCCTGCTGGGATCAGGGCTGGGTGGCCCCTCCCTCTGGTCTGCAGTTCCCTGCCCCTGCTCTGGCCCAAAGGCCCCTCCTACAGCTCTGCAGCCTGGAGGCCAGGAAGGGCTCCTGCCCGTCAATCAGATCAGAGGTGGGAGAGGGTCCAGTCCTACCCAGGCGATGCTTTGATGGGTAGAAAGACTGGCAAGTTCAGAGTCCAGATGGGTTTGGCAGCAGTCTGGGTTCAAATGCACATCTCTGGCTCTCGGCTTTGCCCTCTCTGAAAGGGTCATGGCACCTGCCCCAGCAGAAATGCAGAGAAGGACAGTAGAAGCTAAAGTTTGTGGCTCATCAGGCTCCTAGGAGACAGTGCCTGGCATGTGGTCAGAGCTCAGCAAACATCGATGTTTTGTTGTTCACTAACAACACGGACAGGAGGATCCTGGGGACACAGACAGGTCTCCTCTGGCCCCCAGAGTCCCCAGGAATCCCCAGGACCCTAGTCCTGAGGTGAAGTGAAGGCAGAGTCATGGGAAGCTTTTGGGATCCATCAGAACTCAGAGCCTTGTGCCTGTTTGTTGGATAAATTAAAAATGAATGTTGCGGGGCACCTGGGTGGCTCAGTGGGTTGGGCCCCTGCCTTCGGCTCGGGTCATGATCCCAGGGTCCTGGGATCGAGCCCCGCATTGGGCTCTCTGCTCGGCGGGGAGCCTGCTTCCCCACCCCCCTCTCTGCCTGCCTCTCTGCCTACTTGTGATCTCTGTCAAATAAATAAATAAAAATCTTAAAAAAAAAAAATGAATGTTTCAAAGAGCAGAGGTGGGAGGAGGAGGAAGAGGAAGGACCCCCGGGACCTGCCCACAGGACAAGGACAGTCCCAGTGAACAAAATCGAGCCTGAAGGTTGCTGGGGTCACTGGGGTCAGTATAGGAAGCACTGAGGTGAATTTCGACAGATGTGGAACTAAATTACTAGTATTTAAGTTGCTTTTTTTTTTTTTTTTCCTGAATAGACGATAGGTTCCATGACTCAAATAATCAAAAACTTAAAGTGGCCCTTATCCTCATCGGCAGTTAGATTTGTTACTTGTGTGTCCCTGTCTTTACACAAAGGCGAGCAATTGCCTTTGTATTCTTCTCTCCATTTTTTGCTACTCTTCTATCACTTGATGTATCTTTTTATCCTTTTTTTTTTTTTTTTAAGACACCCACCATGGGACTCAAACTCATGACCCAGGGATCAAGAGGCGCGTGCTCTCCAGACTGAGCCAGCCAGCCGCCTCTTACTTGGTTATCTTAACGCCGTTTCGGCTTCAGTACAAAAACGGCTTCCTTGTTCTTCTTCCCCGTTGTAGAACATTCCACAGCACTGTGGGCCGTGTTTGTTTACCTGGTGCCGTATGGAGGACATTCGGATTGTTGTGGTGGATGCCTTGCTTTGGCCAGGCCCCCCTCCCAACAGTGCAGTCCTCAACCACACACTGGCATGTTTTTGTGCATCTCCTTGCCAGACCATGCCCTGTGTACCGTGTAAGGAAATTAAGCCTGTCCAGTCTTGCCTTGAATGCCTCTGGTAATGGGGAGCTCACTCCATCTTCTGTCCAGTGCCAATGTGGGTGGTGTGTATATGCTATGCACTAGCTTGCCTGGAGATTTGGGAGTGAGGAAGCCCTGGCCCACTGAAGCTGCCAGGAGCGAGGGTGTCCTATGGAGTGGGCAAACGACCACATGTCTGGATCTCATGACCATAGAGCCTTGGATGGGGTAAGAGGGAAGCCTCTTTTTTTTTTTTTTTTTTTTTTTAAATAAGTAATCTCAACACCCAACGTGGGGCTCGAACTTACCACCTTGAGATCAAGAGTTGCATGCCTCTGTGACTGAGCCAGCTAGGCACCCGGAAGCTTCTTGGTTTTTGTTTTTTTGTTTTTTTTTTCTTTTTATTTGTCAGAGAGAGAGGGAGAGAGAGCGAGCGAGCACAGGCAGACAGAGTGGCAGGCAGAGGCAGAGGGAGAAGCAGGCTCCCCGCCGAGCAAGGAGCCCGATGTGGGACTCGATCCCAGGACGCTGGGATCATGACCTGAGCCGAAGGCAGCCGCTTAACCAACTGAGCCACCCAGGCGTCCCAGCTTCTTGGTTTTAAAAGATATTTATTATTATAATCAATTATTATTGAGAAGCCAATACAGGCACAAAATCTCAGGCAAGTTGAGCAGAAGAGCATTTTTTTAAAGATTTTTTAATTTTATTTATTCGACAGAGAGAGAGATCAAAAGTAGGGACAGAGGCAGGCAGAGAGAGAGGAGGAAGCAGGCTCCCCGCTGAGCAGAGAGCCCAATGTGGGGCTCGATCCCAGGACCCCGAGACCATGACCTGAGCCGAAGGCAGCGGCTCAACCAACTGAGCCACCCAGGCGCCCCAAAAGAGCATTTTTAAAAGTCACCTGCTGCTTTGCCCCCGTGTCGTGTGCCCTCCACTGGCCTTCTCCCGGCCTTCCCCCATGTTTCGGTTACACTGGGCACCTCTGTGTCCAGCACGGTCACACGGTGCTGTCGGCAGACCCTGCCTCGGGATCCCACCAGGGAAGGACAGGAACACAGTCGCTGTGTCCCCGGGCCCCACAGGAGCCCAGGTGCCACCTGAGCTGCCCTGGAAGGAGGGCATGGCGGGAACCAGACCTGAGTGGCTCCTGGGCAGGCCACTTTGTGGCGTGTGCCTCATCGGGGGAGGGAAATGAGGCCACTGGGAAGGGCTGCTCAGATGGCCCCAAACCCAGTTCCCCAGGTGAGGATCCAGACCCCTTCTCCCCCAGCCTCGCAGCCTCGCGGGGGATCCCTGAGTCCACCCCTGATGAGCAGGGGTTCCTGAGACGAGATCCCCAGGTGCACCTGGCACAGAAGTCAAGGAGTAGACCCTGGCGTCCCTTGCATCCTGGCTCTGACGCATACTTGCCATGGGACCTTCAGTGAATTACTTCCCTCTGGTGCCTCGGTTTCCTTGCCTGTCAGATGGGAGTAATGACACCTGCAGAATTTCTCAGGAAAACGCCAAGGTAGATGTAATCCCAGCACAACATTCTGTTAGAAACAGCAACCAAATGTCTTCACCTTCTCTCCCGAAAGTCCTGCACTTGAAATGGCAGGAACGCCTGGAGTTTGCCTTGCAATATTCCAGACAGGGTGGTGGATATGTAGGGCTCCCTACATGATCGTCTCTACTTTAATAACTGTTTGTGGACATTCCCATAATAAAAGGCTTTGGCAAAACCTACCAAGAATAAAAATAAAAAATAAAATACCCAGCCCCCCCCTCCAAGAAAATGATGTGTGTTGCGGCAGGGGGAATAGATGGAATGTGATTTCTGTGCTGGCAGGAAGAGCACAGGCGGTGCGCTATACTTCAATGTTTTTTACGCATGTGTTGTTTTTCATAACAATAATAAAACCTGGAAGACGTTGTAAAGCCCTCTTTTCGCCTGTGCCATAACTCTGTACGAGAGGGCTGCCCCCCGGTGTTCCGACCACTGCCCACCAGACCGACCTCTCTATGATGATTCGGAAATGTGTTAAGCAGACAGAGGTGGAGAGATGATGGATGGATGGATGGATGGATGGATGGTAGGTTGATAGATGATGAATGGATGGATGGATGGATGGGTGGATGGACAGACAGACGGTAGGTTGATAGATGGATAAGTGGATGGATGGACGGATGGATGGATAGATGGATGGTAGGTTGATAGATGATGTATGGTGGGTGGGTGAGTGGATAGGTAGATGGATAGATGATAGGTAGGGGAAAGAAGATGGATAGATAGGAAGATAGATGTTGGATGGATGAATGAATAGATTGATAGATGATAGATGGGAAGATAGATGGTTGGAGGGATAGATGATGGTGGATGGATGGTGGATGGATAGATAGATTGATAAATGATAGGTAGATAGAAAGATGGATGATAGATGGATAGATAGGTAGATAAACAGATGCATAGGTAGATAGATAGTTGGTTGATAGATGATAGATGGATAGAAGATAGTGATAGATATTAGATACGGAAATGCATAGCTTTATTTCTGAGGGCCTTGTTCACATATTTGTCTTGGCTTCAGCTTCTTTCTCTGCATCTCACTTCCATCCCTTAGTGACCCTTCCCAGTGAGCCCCTCTCCCAGTCACCAGGGCTGTCTATACCCCTCTTTACACTAGGGCATGTGGGGATTCATGAAATTCCTACGGGGCTGACACTCCCAGCTCAGTCTGGGGCAATGACTGCCTGGACCGGCCGTGGGCTCACCTCTACCCCTTCCTGAGCTGAGCCGGCTTATCCAGCGCCTCCTACACCCCAGGCCCCCAGGGGTCCTCAAGGCAGGAATCTTCCCCAGCCTGAGAGCTGGGTGCTAGCTTGACCGATTCCTAGGGACCCTCTCGCTGGGCTCTGCCCTTGTGGGGCACAGAGTCTGTCTGGTTGGGGAGGCAGGCATTCATTCTCATAAAAGCTCCAGGCATTGTGCTGAGAACTTTATCTGCTTTAACCTTCCAAGGAGCTGGGAGTCTTCCCTGTTTCCCAGATGAGATGAAGGGACACACCCCACAGAAGGCAGATGGGTGGTTGCAAGGGGGTGGGGAGGGACTGCCTGATGGATGCAGGGTTCCTTCTGGGGTGAGAGAAATGCTCTGGAGGTACGGACAGGTGCTGGTGCATGTAGTTAATGCTACAGAAGTATATACTTTTTTTAAAGATTTTTTTTTTTTTTTTTAAGATTTTATTTACCCATTTGACAGACAGAGATCACAAGCAGGCAGAGAGAGAGGAGGAAGCAGGCTCTCCACGGAGCAGAGAGCCCGATGCGGGGCTCGATCCCAGGACCCTGGGATCATGACCTGAACCGAAGGCAGAGGCTTTAACCCACTGAGCCACCCAGGCGCCCCAAAGATTTTTTTTTAAATTTATTTGACAGAGAGAGCCACCACAGCAAGGGGAGCAGCAGGCAGAGGGAGAGGGAGAAGCAGACTCCCCACTGAGCAGGGAGCCCTATTCGGGACTCAATCCCAGGACTCTGAGATCACAACCTGAGCCGAAGCTGGACGCTTAACCAACTGAACCACCCAGGTGCCCTAGAAGTATACACTTTAAAATAGTAAGTTGTAGGTTATGTAAATTTTACCCCAATTTTAAAAATCCATCACAACCAAAAAAGAAAAAAAAGAACACAACCAAATCACGCAGCTAGGTGTGAGAGTATGAGGACCCAGACTCCTGGGTACTCCCTCCCGGGGGGCTGCTCCCCCTCTTGCCTTGAGCAGGGGTCACACCCCTTCCTCCCAGGCAGCTACAGCCTCCCCAGCCTTCCAGTCCCCAACCTCCTCACACCTCTCTCCCAGGGTTCCCTCTTCACACCCAGCTTGGCAGCCTCACACCACACCCAGTGAGACCCTGGAGACCTCACACCCCACCCCCAACCCCTCCCCCACCCAGGGCTCTCCTAGCTTCTCTTTGCCTATCACCCAGAGACCGGGGCTTGGGGCTCCGCTGGCTCATCACAGCCCCCTTAAAGCTTTGGTTCATCGTCTGCAAAAGGGCAGGGCATGAGGCTATCCTGGGAGCTCTGAGCCAGCATCCTCAGAGCTGCGTGATGGGGACGGGGCTTCCCGTCCCTCAGAAGGAGGGGAGTGTGGTCCGGGCAGTGAGGGGCCAGAAGCACTGTCCACGTCACAGACGTCCAGATGTCCCCGGCTCAGCCCTCCATAAATGACCTGCCTGGAGGCTGGAGCCTGTGAATGGCTTCTGTTGTTCTGCTGTGGAAGGGGGGCCCTCGAGGCAGCCTGGTACGGCCTCTGTCCCTCCAGAGTGCCCTGCAAGGGGGAGGGAGCGTCCCTCCAGGGCAGGACTCCAGGACCCCTGTGCCATCCAAGGCCACAGGCTGCCCCCCAGCACTGTGGGGACAGAGCCGAGGCGAGCACAAGGAGGCCATTGCCCCCTCACCCTGTCCCCGCAAACACCCCTGCCAGTCTCTGGCTGTTGCGCCTTCCGGTTACAAACAGGGCCACCGAGGCCTGGACAGAACGAAAAGGCCCTAGTCCAGCTTTAAGGAGGGATGTGTCATTTTCGGGGTCCCAGAATGCTGCACCTGCCAGGGGGGCAGATGCTGGTCTGGCCCCGAGGCCCAGGCGTGTTTTGCAGAGTGAGGCTGCGGCGGCAGGAGCCTGGCAAGAGCCTGGCTAATTAAGAGGGCATTAGCACCCCGGGCAGAGCCCCGCTCCTGCCAAGACATCCTTGCCAGGAGTGGGCCCGGATTCCTTGGCCGCAGAGAGGCCCCTGGCTGGTGGCGAGCCTCGGTCTCTTTGCGAGGGCCACCACCCCAGCCCTGTCCCGAAGGGCCTGCGCCCCTCAGGGCTCCCCCCACCCATGCTGCAAAACCTTGGTGGGACAGGCCCGTCTCTGGCCTCGGCTCCTTCTACCAAACGGGGTGGCCATCCGCTGCTGCCGGGGCCTGAACACAGCCCATCCGGGTCAGCTGCGAGGAACAAGGCGTCTGTCTCCCCTGGTTCAGCGAGGCCCGAGCACTGTTCTGATCAACTCCTGATGCTCGGGGGAGCGGGGGGGTCAAGGGTAACAAACGTGTCTCCCTAGTACAGCTGCCCCAAGGTGTTCACTGGGACAGCCCAAGTGGCTCCTGAGAAGGCAAGTGTGATGGGGCCTCTCCCACTTAAACCTCTCCCATGGCTCCCCAGGGCCCAGCGCCCAGCACGTCAGGGTCCCTGATGGTCTGGCCTCTGCCCCTCACCGTCCTGTTTCCCTTCCTGGTCCCTCTTCACTCGCTCACACCCTCCCCACAGGGCTCCAGCGGTTCCACCATTGCCTGCTTCGCCCTGCCCTGCGCAACATGGATCTGAACCGTGTGCGTCCACTTACACATGGATTTGCTCGATGTATTTTCCCTTCTCGTGATTTTTTTTTAAGATTTTATTTATTTATTTATTTATTTGACAGAGAGAGGGAGGCCTGGGTGGCTCCGTAGGTTGAGCAACTGCCTTCCACTCAGGTCATGATCCCAGGGTCCTGGCATTGAGTCCTGCCTTGGGCTCTCTGCTCAGCGGGGAGCTTGCTTCTCCCTCTCCCTCTGCTTGTGCTTTCTCTGTCTCTCTCTCTCAAATGCATAAATAAAATCTTTTTTTTTTTAAGATTTTATTTATTCATTTGAGAGAGAGAAAGAATGAGAGGAGAGAGGTCAGTGGGAGAAGCAGACTCTCTGGTGAGTAGGGAGCCTGATGTGGGACTCGATCCTGGGACTGCAAGATCATGACCTGAGCCAAAGACAGTTGCTTAGCCAACTGAGCCACCCAGGCACCCAAAGAAATAAAATCTTAAAAAAATAAAAAAAGAGGGGTGCCTGGGTGGCTCAGTGAGTTAAAGCCTCTGCTTTCGGCTCAGGTCATGATCTCAGGGTCCTGGGATCGACCCCCCCCCACATCAGGCTCTCTGCTCAGCAAGGAGCCTGCTTCCCTTCCCCTCTCTCTGCCTGCCTCTCTGCCTACCTGTGATCTCTTTCTGTCAAGTAAATAAATAAAATCTTTAAAAAAAAAAAAAGGAAAGAAAAAGAAAACCCTGACTTAGCTCACCAAACAACGAAGGCATTAGTTAATGGCAAGAAACAAGAAGTCCCAAAGAGGGGAGTTTCCAGGGTTGGTTAATTCTGGTAATAGCTGGGAAAGGACCCTGGAACTTCCCCCACTCCTCTGCTATTTTTATTGAGTCAGCTTTGCCATCAGGCTGAGCCCCTCAGAGTTAAAAAATGGCTGCCAGGGCTCCAAACATCACATCATCTTCCTAACATTATCTAGACTAGGCTTTTGACAACTGATGAGCCTCTTCTCGGCATCATGATTTTTTTTTAAATTTTTATTTATTTATTTATTTATTTATTGGTCAGAGAGAGAGGGAAAGGGAGAGAGAGCAAGCGAGCACAGGCAGACAGAGTGGGAGGCAGAGGCAGAGGGAGAAGCAGGCTCCCTGCCGAGCAAGGAGTCCGATGTGGGACTTGACCCCAGGACGCTGGGATCATGACCTGAGCTGAAGGCAGCCACTTAACCAACTGAGCCACCCAGGCATCCCTCGGCATCATGATTTAAACACAGAAGGCAAAATACATGAGATTACAAAGGAAATCAATTATATTAAAGTTGTCAACATATTGTTTAAATGTGATATGCTAATATGTGTGCTTCTTAATGATACACTAAATAATAATATCTCATGGTGGATTCAAGAATTACCATGACTTGAGTCTAAATGGTATTCTGAAATTTCCACAGGAAGAGTACCATGCGCTAAAGCCATCAGTGACACTGTTGGTGACCAAGGCCTAGGCCCTGGGTGGGTTTGTTGCTCACTTACATAAAGGAGGGAAATGCTAAACTTAGTTAGTGGCAATCAGCACGTGATTATTTCCCACCCAGGTTCACAGACTCCAGACTCCCCAATTCCAGCAGCTCTTTGCAGAGGGCTATCTTTGCACACCGAAGAAATACCGGGGCTTCTGGCTGGTTGGGTTGTTAGAGCACATGACTCTCCATCTCAGGGTCGTGAGTTCAATCACCAGGTTGGGTGACTGAAGAGAGAGAGAGAGAGAGAGAGAGATAAACACTTTCCCAATCCCTCTAGCACAATCTTTCCTGAATTCTCTTGGCCAAGTTGCAAAACGTACCCCTCTCTGAAACCAACCCCCAAAGAATGACCTTGTGATCCAGCAATTCCTCCCTGGGTCTATACCCAGTGAATTAAAAGCAGGGACTCCGTATTTGCGGGGGCCATGTTCACAGCAACGTGACTCCCACTGGCCAAAAGGTGGGAGCAACCCAACGGTCTGTTGATGGATGATGGACAAACAGAATGTGGTCCATCCATAAATGGAATATTACTCACCCGTCAAAAGGAAAGAACACAACACGGACAAGCCCCAAGGACGCTGTGCGAAGTAGGCCAGACAACAAAGAACAAATACCGAATAGGAATGAGGTCTCTGGGGAATTCTCGTTCACAGGGACAGGAGCTGAATGGCGGCCACACCTGACTTCGTGACTTACCGCGTCACCCAGTAAACGAGACAGCGCCCTTCTGGGAAGAGACAGAAACACACACCACTGGAATGAAAAAGGGAGCCCAAAGACACAGAGGTCAGTGCACAGACAGCCTCTGAGTGGGACCGTGTTTTGTAAAAAGGAGGCAATGCTACCAACCCCACAGGGTGGTGGGGGAATGTTCTGGAAAAGGGGTTGCATCGTCTGGAGTCAGCAGAGGAATAGGAGTTGATGGGCCAGCTGAGGTTAGATCTGGGGTGCAGAGGAAGGGAGACAGAATTGCAGCAGAGGCCAGACCTGCAGGTCTTTGCTCAGGGGTTTATCCTGAGAGCTCTGGGAAGCCGTGGGAGGCCTGAGCAGGAGTGTGTGCTGCTTCCGTTGTCACCTGTAGGAAGATGGTCAGGAGAAGCCAGCCTGGGGCCAAGGCTGGGGAAAGAAATGCAGCCCGCAGGAGGGGACTCTCCACACCTGGGGTAGAGGCCCCAATTCTGATGGCCTCAAGGGCCAGCCAAGCAAAACCCAGAAGATGTGCCCAGAAAGCAGTTTCTGTTTTGGGGACAGAACTCCCACCATGAGCAGGGCTGGCAGTGGGGAGCGAGAGCAGGGCCACATGGGCCCCCAGGGAACTCAAGCCCCCTTAAGTCATGACTGGTGCTAATATTGCACAACTTCTCTCCTCCAGACCCAGCCTCTGAAACAGAGCGGGACCCCTCTGTCCCTTCCTCTCCCACTGTCCCGGGCTTCCCACACCAGGCAGGAAGATGGAGGTGGGAAAGGCCCGCAGAGTCCCCTTCCCCTTGCTTATCTCCTCCAGCCTGGCCGG
>PISX010032816.1:0-15784 GCA_004024625.1 Mellivora capensis | reverse complement strand
CTCTGTCTCTGTAGCCGGCTTCCCGCTCCGATACCTGCTAGCTCTGCGACACTCAGACACCCTTCTGTGACCCTGCGGGACCTGGGGCCATGCTGACCCCGCGTGGGCTTCACCCCGGTTTAGCCTCTGGAGCGATGTCCCTCCGTGGAGCAGACTTTTAAAAGTCCCGATTTAGTGCTCCGTGGCTCCGCCGCTTGCCAGGAGCCGCCCCTCCCCCGCGGTCTATCCTCCCGTGGCTTTCGATTCACTTCTCCGCTGGTCCTACCTTCCAGAAAGTGGCCGATTTTCTGTTTCTAGAATTGCTGTTCTTCCTCTCTTCGATCTCCCATTGGATTTGTAGGTGTTCGCAGTGGTTTGATAAGCTATCTAGCTGATCTCCTGCTACCTGATGTCGTCTCAGCTGCTACTTCTCCGCCATCTTGCTCCTCCCCCCTGATTGTTCATTTTGCTGTGCAGAAGCTTTTTTAGTTCGATAGAATCCCACTTGATTTTTGCTTTTGTTGCTTGTGCTTTTGGTGTCATATAAAAAAAAAATCATTGCCAAGACCAATATCAAGAATATTTTTCCCAACATTTTCTTCCAGAAGTTTTATGGTTTCAACTCCTACATTTAAATTAACTTTTGTGAGTGATATATGCAAATGTTCTTTTCAACCTTGAAGTAGATGTAATACATATATAATGGAACATTCTGCCACCATAAAAAAAAAAAAGGATGACATTGTGTCAAAATGGATGGATCTAGAGGGTCTTATGCTAAGTGAAATTAGTTAGACTGAGAAACACAAATACCATATGATTTCACTCATATATGGGATCTAAAATAACCAATGAATAAATAAACAAACAAAAAGCAGAATCAGACCTACAGAGAACAAACTGATGGTTGCCAAAATGGAGGGGAGTAGGGAATATGGGAAAAATTGGTGAAGAGGAGTGGAAAACACAAGCTTCAAGTTATGAAATGAATAAATCATAGGAATAAATGGCACAGCATAGGTAAAAACTTAGGTAAAACCCTTAGTACTGTAACAGCATTATATGGTAACAGATGGTAGCTACACTTGCAATGAGCATAACAGATAAAGAAGTTGAATCACCTATGTCATACACCTGAAACTAATGTAATACTGTGTATAAGCTAGACTCAAATAAAAACAAACCATGAGAGACTGTGGACTCAGAAACAAACAAGGTTTTGGAGGGGAGGGGGGTAAGGGGGGGGAGCCTAGTAGTGGGTATTAAGGAGGGCACGTATTGCATGGAGCACTGGATGTGGTACATAAACAATGAATTTTGGAACACTGAAAAATTTAAATTAAGTTAAATATATATAACATATATCTAACATTCTTTGTCATCTTTCCCAATGTTATCATGGTAATCACTACAGAAACTGGAGGTGTTTACCTTAGAAAAGACAACATACATGGTACCATAATTGATTCCTTAAATAGTTGAAGGGCTAGTATTTTTGAAAACTGAACCAAATCTAAATCTCTGAAATACAAGGGAGGAAAAATTAGAATCAGTGAGTAAAAAATTACAGAAAAGCAGATTTAATTAAATATAGGAGACTCAAACATAGAAAATTATACACACTACTTATGAAATGAAAACCGAAATTAGATTATTACAATTTTTGAGAGGTCATCTGGACACCATGGTCTGAGAAAGAGAGTAAATCCCTTATACATGCAAGTGCGTTATACCAAGGTTCGAGAGTCCTTCGAGGGGTGTTTCATGGAGTAGAACGTCAGGTACTCTCTTTTAGCTCTGAGTCTCTAATTTCTAATCAAAAGCACACTGAGGGGCAGTACTGAAAAACCACTCAAGGTATGACTGTCGGCCACAGATATCCAGCGTAGCACGTGCAAACAGATGAAAGAAAACCATTTACCAATAGTACAACTAAGAACCCATAGAATTGAAAATACTCAAAGAAAATTCTCAAAGAAACTTTCCCCCAAATCTGTGATCCCTGTGCAAAATAAGTATCTAAATATATATTTCTTTTAGACAAAAAAGGACATGGAATAATTTGTGTTTAAAAACCTAGAAAATGCTATTTGCTGGTTACTGAATCCAACTCAGACTCTGTATTTTATCATAAAGAAAAATGATGTGCTAACCTAAGAAGACACTAAACATTTATTTGACATTGGTTTTTTCTCTTATAAACAAAGCAAACTCTAAGTATTGTCTTGGAAATTTAAAACGGTGAAATTAGTTGACTGTGATTCCCAATTCTTGCATCAACCATCTGTCCACAAGTTACAGTCTTTAAATTTGTGTTCTAAGCTTGTGCCAGAAGTTAACATATATTATTTTTAATTTATTGGGAAACCTTATTGCAATTATTAGTTTCCTATTTGCTAGCTGAGGAACCAAAGGTTTAGAAAGATTATATGACTTTCTCATAGCCACAGATAATAACTAGCAGTAATAGGTTGGTATTGTTACTTATTTAAAAAATGTATATGTGTATGTTAATGACTAATATTATTAGAATACTAAAGGCTTAAAATTTTAGTTCTAATCACAAATGATTAATGTGGCAGCAGAAGCAAAAGTAATAACCTATTTATCTTCTACTTTTTAAAAAGATTTTATTTATTTATTTGACAGAGAGAGAGAGAGCACAAGCAGGGGGAACAGGAGAAGGAGAAACAGGCTTGCCACTGAGCAGGGAGCCTGATGCAGGGCTTAATCCCAGGACCCCAGGATCATGACCCCAGCCAAAGGCAGATGCTTAACCACTGAGCTACTCAGGCATCTCTATTTGCTACTTTTTTTCCTGCAACATTAATTTCTATTCTATTGAGTCATTTATATGTTGTGAATCATATGATATGTTATATAACCAGATATCTGTATATCAACATCTACATGTTAAAGTTCAATTTTAAAATAGTTTGGCCAAAATTGGCAGTTTTAAATCCTGCTGGAAATAATATCTGTATATTTCAGTATGTATGCTAACATGTACACACCATGTCTGATAGAAAAGAAAGCTATTTCAAATACAGTATTATGTAAAGGAGATGGAGAAATTAAAATTGACTGGTTATAAAATGAAATTTTATTGTTTTATTTAATCTGTGTGATGAATATTAAGATCCATCAAGTATATTTTAAGCTTCTTTTAAGGTTTTTATTTATTTGTCAGAGAGAGAGAGAACACAAGCAGGGGGAATGGCAGACAGAGAGAGAAGCAGGCTCCCCGTAGAGCAAGGAGCTCAATGCGGGACTTGATCCCAGGACTCTGACAACAAAAGATGGCAGCCACAGATGGGGGGAGGTCACTGCTCCTTATTTAAACCCCACAGCAGCGCCACTGTGTGGCCTTGGATTTGGGCTAAAGCACCAAGTCAAGGCCCAAGGGGCACGTTCAGACCAAGCACTGCCCACCAGGACCTGCCATCCTTGTGCAAGAGACCCCATGAGTAGAAATGAAAGGCACACACGCTGAGCAGCATTCGTGGTTTGGTTCAAAACTAAGACAAAATCAAAACACTCTATTTACGTTTTTCCAAAATTTACTTTATGAAATGGGACTAAATTTTTAGCCAAAAAAATATTCAGCTACAAAAATGACAACAGAGCGGCCAAGACCCATGAGCTTTACCAGGTTTTAACGTCCATGTATGATATTTAATTCATAGTAAATCTTCTCTTTTTAAAAATAATTTATAAAACATGTGTGACAGACATATTTAGAGATAAGCCACGAAAGCGTACGTTTTCGTCAGCTTTTACTTTCATCTCATTTTTTTTTCTTGTCTCGCTTATCGAAGAAGTAAATTTCCCTTCTTCCAAGGTGAGGGGAAGAAAATAACTTCCTTTCAATAAGGAAATGTGAATACCAAGAAATTGTCTGAAGATTTTAAAACTAAAATGACAAAAGACTGCCTAAGAAAATGCATTTAGCTTTTGGAAATAGCATCAACCAGCCTTGTGTGTGGCCTTGGGAATGCAACAAGCTTCTCCCCACCTCCTTTACCAGTCAGGAAGAGTGACTAACTGTTACAGAAAAATGAAGCTCAGAGTGTTTTTACAAAGATTTGTAGTAGCGCTCGTTTCTCATGTGAGTTCCCAGGCTGGTCTCTTTAGTCATGTAATATTCACTGTACAGTGTATGTCCATTATCATACCTACACATAGAAAGCAAACTAAGAGAAATGAAGGTTTTCACCTCATAGAGCTAGTAAGTGGCAAAGCTAGGGTCTAAACCTAGGTCTATTTGCTTCTGAACAGTTTTTAGTGTTTCTACTACCCCATTGCTTGAATAGCTAAATTATATGTTTATCAAATCTTTGGGTTTTATCCTAAAGCTATATAGAAAACCACAAAAGTAAAATTGCAAATGAAGGGGAGGTGCTTTTAGAAATGATAGTTAAGTCAGGTTTTGGAGGATGAACAGGTCATATGGTCAGTGCCATATGAGTAATTTACTTTGTCATGATTTCTAAGATACCCTAGAGGAGAGAAGATGGTTCAGTACATCATTTACTATAACAGGGAGGCTCCAAGCTTGTTTTGTTTAAATGTTACACAATGTCCAGAGTTTAAACAGAAAATCAAATGTCATATGCATGTTTATATCTCCATTAAATACTTCTCTTTTGGTCATTAAAATGATCCTGTTTTACAAAAGGAGCAGATATTCTGAATTTGGAGATGATAAAATATAATCCAACCTAAGGCATAGTATTAAACTTAGAACAACCAAAGAGAAAGCCAAGGAAAACCAAAGCCAAAGAAAACTTAGCCTATTAAAGAGGCAACTGAGTATAATAAACTGCATTTATTTGTTGCCAAAGAATTTAATAAATAACTTTGGATCTTACAATAAATAAATGTTCCTTAGATTAGAAAATCGATATGAGTAAATAAGAATACAGAAATCCCCCATATCCTATTACCCAGAGGTAACCACTATTTACCTCTGGACCTATTCCTTTCCACATTTTTATTTATGTATTTTTGTATTCAGATATATTTTAAAATAATAAATAGCTTCACACATACCATTTGGTAACTTGCCTTTCCTACTCAAAGACATATCATTTCCAGAATAAGAACTATCTCTCTCTCCCTCATTTGAGTGATCGCAGAGCAAACACTGTAGAGCTAACCTATCATTTCTTTACCCAGTCAACTGTTTGGATTGTTTTGATTATTCCCAATCTCATCACTGCTCTAAAAAGGGATGGTTAGAAACAGTCAGCAAAAAGAAGTCCTGGGAATAAAAGTAAGCAGGTCCTGGGAGAAAATTGCAAGAAACTCTTGAAGGTTTTAAAAATCCATGTGTATTTGTTTCCTAGGGCTGCCCTAACAAATTACCACAGACTGGGGCTTCAAATAACAGAAATTTATTCTCTTATAGCTCTAGAGACTAGAACTCCAAGGTCAAGGCGTTGGCAAGACTATGTTTCCTCTGACAGCTCTAGGAAAGGATCCTTGCCTCTCTCCTCACTTCCAGTGGTGGCCAACAATCCCTGGCGTGTAGCGTCCTCACTCCAGTTTCTGCCTCTGTCCTCACATGGCCTTCTCCCTGTGTGACGCTGTCTCTTCATATGGCGTTTTCCTCTCTGTGTGTCTCTGGGTCCAACTGTCCTTCTTAGATGGACAGCAGTCATTGGAGCAGGGCCCACACTAATCCAGTAGAATCTCATCTGAACTTGATTGCATCTGCAAAGTCCCTATTTCCCAGTAAGGTCCCTCTCATTGGTACCAGGGGTTCCGGCTTCAACCTGTTTGGAGAGATGAAAGAGGATGCAATGCGATCCACAAAAATGTGTGAACTCTGGAATAAAGGAGTCGTCTTGGCATCACCAGGGCATGATACTCTGTGCCTCTTTAGCAGCAAAGGAGATCTGAGAGCCTTCCAACAGATAAAAGCTGAGAAACACCCCACTTAGGATGGCTCAGAAATGGGCCAGGGCTGAGTCTACAGGAGGCAAGACCAGTGGGCTGAACTATGGGGATGTGGAGACAAGGGAACAAGGACTGGGACTGATTCAATCACCCTACTTACTCACCCTCCCTGCACAGACAAATCCCATTCATCCTATAAAGTCCGGTACCTTAAAAGTCATCTAACACTGATCTTTCTTTAAATTCCTGTGGTATATTCCATCCATTTTATATCATTTAAACATATTATTACAACCTGTCTTGATCATATTTTTTAATTGTACTATCTCTTCAATAATCTTACCAGATGCTTAAGATTATGTGCTACACCTAATACTTCTGTGCTATCCCATGACAGTAATCATCACAATCATCACAGTTTAGGAAAAATCTGTTCCACATAAAATACCTATTGAAGAAAATAATTATTTATTTGACCTGAGAGAGGGTAATAGTCACAGCTTAAGGGCAGAGCAGGTGACCTTGAGCCTGATTTGTGGAGTCCTCACATTTGAACTTGGAGGAAAGCCCAGTTGCCTCCACTTGTAAACTATCTTGGCCCACAGCCACTCTTTGAATTTCCTCTCTGCATGTAATCTTTGACATTTCTCTCCCCCAAGTCGGGCTTCAATCACACACTTGAAGATTTTCTAGAGAATCTGGACCCAGAAAATCAAAGAGTTCCTTTGAGGACTGACATCTTTGTGGTTCAAACACAGCCTGCGATTTTGCACTCAATCAGCACCTAGCAGGGAAAATCCCTGTGCACTGAAGATATCTTCCTGGCATGCCAACATGGCCACCCCTTGGTGCCTGACTTCCCTGTAAATGAACAGGCCAACTGAGATGCAGTGAGTCCTGAATACAGCCCAGACTGCTAGTGGAGACCTGCCTAAACTAATTCACAGTTACCATCTGACACCATGCCTGTGCCTTTCAGCTAACAAGGGCATTAGCCCCCAGCACTTCCAAGAGCTACAGTGCTTTTCTAACAGCAATTGTAAGAGTGCTAACAAAAAGCTGAAGATTTGGAGAATCAGTGTACTTCTTTTACTTCCAAATCATTGTATCAGATCTTCCTCATTGAATTTTAATGTTATGCCATGAATGAAGAAATTGCTTCTTTTCAAGCACTAAGAAGACACATCTTTGTTCATTCTATGCCTTCTTTTAAGAAACATCAGTTTCATCTTTCTTTTGAATGGGGATAAAGAGGGAAATCATACTTTGAATAATTAGAAGAAAGAGTTTGCTATAATTGGCACATATGATAAAAAAAAAAACTATTGACTACAATTAAGTAAACATTGGGATAAATCCGGAAGAGGCCAACTTCCTTATATAAAATACACATTGTCCTTCACGTCCCTGTACAATTAATTAATAGAGGATACTGTGGAATATGAGCCTGAAGACATGTGGTTTTATTTTACGTCTATTGAAATTCTTAACTCTTACTATCCGATTTAAGGGGTCTGTTGCTCAAACTATATGTGGGATAGATTCTTATTTAATATGATCTGTGATAATACCAGATATTTTGTCAAATTGGGCTATTGTTCTTTTTCTTTCTCCCCTCTCTCTTTTTTAGGTAACTCTATACCCAGCCTGGGGCTTGAACTCACAATCTTGAGATCAAGGGTCACATGCTCTAACAACTGAGCCAGACTGAGCCAGTCAGTTGCACCAAAGTTATTGTTCCTGTGCCATAAATAGATGACATATTTAAAGAAGCCCACTAGACATAATATTTATCTGCAATTAATAATGTAAATAATGTTTCTATATGTATGATGTTGCCAAATGAAGCAGATGAGTACTTTGAGTATCTGAAAGAAAAAAACTGATTACCAGGCAGCTTAGTTTCAGGGTAATTCTTTTCTATAATGGTTCACCTATTTTTTTAAGTGGAAACAGACTGAATAACTTTCAAACTATAATCAGACATGAAACAGGAGTGAGCAAAATTCAAAATGTTATAATCCTAGAAAGAGTCCATCAGTATTAAATCATACATACTACTCATGGGCCAGTGATCCGTAAAGTGCCTGTGTGCTCGTGTGATTTTGTCCTTTGAAATACTTTCTGGAGGTTACCACTTCAGTAAAAGCCTGTATTTTTTAAATTTCATCAACTCTGGTCAAATAGGTTATTCAATAATATTATTTCTACTGTCTGATTCATAAATATGAACAGAACATACTCTGAAAGTCGAATGGGGTCAGAGATCAGGTGTGCCTGGCTTCCTGGCATGCTGGGATTTAAGCACCAAACAAGAAGGAAAATGTAAAGACACTGTGTCCAGAGAACCGAAAGCAAGGAATTTGAGAGATTCGGGGATAATCCCCCATGTTAGTCACCGTTAGTACAAACTGGATATCCACAGATGAATGGTGAACTTGGATCTGGTTTAGCAATCTCCTGGGACTCTGGTCAACCACTTGAGAAGAGGCTGCCAGTTTCCATGAAGTGATAAAATGTAAGGAAAGGGACTGTAGACAGTGTGAGTCCAAGAGAATTTATTCCGAAGCAAATTCTAGTACTATATTCATCCAGGAAGATAGAGAACATTAAAGGAAATATTCTATCCTTGAGGAAGTTGATTGGCAAAGCTAATCAGGGGCAAAAATGAGAAGGTTTCAGGATATGAATCCAACCCCAGAGGAAAGAGTAATGAGACTACAAATTGGGAGCCTGGGGCAAAATCTCAGTCAAACATGAGCAATGTGGTCAAGCTGATGTGAAGAAAGGCTAGCCTTTCTTAAATCTAGGGATTATTCCAGGAATACTGGCAACCATGCCTATAGCAGATTTAGTCATTTGAGACAATTTACCTTTGTTTTTTTGTTTTTGTTTTTGTTTTAATTTTTTAATTTGTCAGAGAGAGAGAGAGCGAGCACAAGCAGACAGAGTGGCAGGCAGAGGCAGAGGGAGAAGCAGGCTCCCTGCAGAGCAAGGAGCCCGATGTGGGACTTGATCCCAGGACACTGGGATCATGACCTGAGCCGAAGGCAGCCGCTCAACCAACTGAGCCACCCAGGCGTCCCTGTTTTTGTTTTTTTTAAGATTGTATTTATTTATTTGAGAAAGACACATAGAGGGGAGGAGAGGGAGAAGCAGGATCCTCACTGAGCAAGGAGCCCAACATGGGGGTCCACCCAGGACCCTGGGATCATGACCTGAGCTGAAGGCAGATACTTAGCCAACTGAGCCACCTAGGTACCCCACCACAATTTACTTTTGAAGATGATTTTTACATATTTCAGGATTAACTTAGAAACTGTGGCAGGGAGACAATAAATGAGCCTAAAAAAATAAATAAATGATGAATGATTCCAGGAGAAAAAATACAGCTAATTTTGTGGTGAGGGATAAGAAGAAAAATGATAATATATACCATCCAACACAACAAATGAATTTATTGATCTTTGGAAGATATCCTATAGTTGGCTCATCATTTATGAATTTATGGTTTATATCTGACCTACTCCCAAAGGCAGAAAAATCTCTTATGTATGTATATATATTTTTATATGGAAGGTCACCCATGGTTATTTATAAAAAATATAACTCCCATAATTGTTATATGAAAAATAAAATGTACAGAGTAGTATACTTGACATGCTACCATTTGAGTAAAAGAGAGGTGAAAATAAAAATAAATTAAATGAATTTTTATTTTTCTACAGGCATTTAAAAAATTCTGGCAAAAACAACAAGAAATAGGGGGATGGGAACTTGATACAGAGAGGCAGGGATGGGAGGGACACTTCTCATAGTATATCTATTTTATACTTTGGATATTTGAATTATTAAGATTGTGTTACCTATTTTTAAAAGTAAAACATTTAAAAATATAAACATCTTTAGTTTATATATATAAATATGTAATGACTAATAACATAAATATACCAAATAAAAATTAATACATAAGAGCCATATTATGAGGAGGAATAATGGTGACAAAAGTATTAAATAGGGTGGTATCTGAGTGGCTCAGTCAGTAGAGCATACGACTCTTGATCTCAGGGTTGTGAGTTTGAGCCCCACATTGGGCATAGAACTTAATTTTTAAAAAAAAGAAGAAGAAGTACTAAAAAGGGTAGCTTAACTGACTTAAGCTAGTTAGCTAAGTGACACAAAACTTGACTTGAATTCCCTGGAGGTCAAAAAATCAGGGAAACAAGGTGAGCGACACAACTATCATTATTTGTAACCATCAATTCCTTTATTCCAATTCACTTCACACAGTGAGTTGCTAGAGTTGATTTCACGTCTCCTGTAAAGAGGCCTTTCCTGTAACTAGGTACTATAACCGATGAAATGCAGTGGAAGAGACCTTCTTAGCCTTGGCCTTAAGAAGATGGGTATTTGGGGCGCCTGGGTGGCTCAGTGGGTTAAAGCCTCTGCCTTCGGCTCAGGTCATGATCCCAGAGTCCTGGGATCGAGCCCCGCATCGGGCTCTCTGCTCAGCGGGGAGCCTGCTTCCTCCTCTCTCTCTCTCTGCCTGCCTCTCTGCCTATTTGTGATCTCTGTCTTTCCATTAAATAAATAAATTCTTAAAAAAAAAAAAAAAAGAAGAAGAAGATGGGTATTTGCCACTTAATCCTCTTGAAGTGTAGCCACCATGCATGTCCAAACCAAGCCACAAAGAGAAGCTACAGTCAGGAGAAGCAAGGTGCTCCAGTCAACAGCCAGCACCAACTGGTAGTGATATGCATGATCTCCCTTCAGATTCCAGCCCAGCAGAGCCCTAAGAGACCTCCAGTGCCAGTCAACACCTTGTGGAGAAGAAACACCCAGCAGAGCCCAGCCAACATGCCACCTTGAGAAATAAATCGTTGTTATTTTAAGCCTCTAGGTATGTTTATTTTGTGCAAACAGGTAACTGAGACAGGATTTTAAAGGTTGGCCTTTTATCTCTGAGTACTACTGATTATGAAAAAAAAAATCCATATACATTATGTTAGCTACCAGACGTCTAAGTGGCAAAGTTCATATGTAGCTATAAAACCAAATAATTTGATTTTTTGTCTTACATAAATGAAAGGCCATGTCATCTGTGAATATAGACTGCTGGAGAACATTTAAATTTGTCCTAAACATCCTGCCTTCAATCTTTTCAAATACTCAAAATATAGACTCCATAAAAATAAATATTTCCTATTATGGCAAGACCAAACATTTAGTTCCTCTAAAAACTGCCCTCAGTTTTGAAAACAAAATTTAAAAGTATAGGATCAAAGATGCAACCCTGCTTATAACACTTAGTTCTGGAATTTTATCCTCAAGGCCCTGTCTCTTTTCATTCTGGTTGTCATGGGAGTATTACAATAAAAGCTTTGGAGTACATACAGCCTGGAATACAAATCAGGGTCATCAAGACTGGTTTTTATCTAAGAAGTCAAAAATCAATAAATTCTAAGGAATTAAAAATAACAAATTCTAGGGGTGCCCGGGGGGACTCAGTCGGTTAAGTGGCTGCCTTTGGCTCAGATCATGATCCCAGGGTCCTAGGATTGAGCCCCGCATCGGGCTCCCTGCTCAATGGAGAGCCTCCTTCTCCCTCTCCCTGCCACTCTGCCTACCTGTGCTCTATCTTTCTGTCAAATAAATAAATAAAATTTTTTAAAGTAGTAATAATAAAATATTATAAATTTCAGTAATAAGTGTCTAAGGAATCAATGATCAATAAATTCTAAAACTAATCTTAAACTGGACTTTCCTCAGTTAAATCAAACAAAGCAAATAAAAAACTGTAGTAGCAAAATATCTGTGCCCAAAATCATCTTGTTCCTCATCGAGGATATTAGACTGGGAGTCCCAGAACTGCCATTTATTGAGAATAAAGCCAGACTACAGATGTGAGGGAATATGAAGAAGGCTGATGGATGTGTAATTTGGAAAAGAGAACAGGGGTGCCTGGGTGGCTCATTGGGTTAAATGCCTTCGGCTCAGGTCATGATCCCAGGGTCCTGGGATCAAGCCCTGCATCTGGGCTCTCTGCCCAGGGAGCCTGCTTCCTTCTCTCTCTCTGCCTGCCTCTCTGCCTACTTGTGATCTGTTTGTCAAATAAATAAACAAAGTCTTTAAAAAAAAGAAAAAGAAAAAGAAAAGAGAACATCATTTTTCCTTTAATTTTACTTTTAATATGCTTCTATTAAAGCATATTAAATTTCTATATTCAAAATTATTCTGCATTCCATAACACAGAAGGTGATAAGATATCCAAAATCAAGTTAGATAGAAGAGAAAAGCAATCTTGGACATTAAAATTTGCCATAGCTATTTACCATACTCAAATCTGAATAATCAACTACTAATATAATTTATTTACTAACTATTCATTTATTTAACAACACATGTTGATCCCTGATACATAGTGAGCTTTCAGAAATGAACAAAACATGCGGCACCTGGATGGCTCAGTAGGTTAAGGAGCCAACTCTTGATATTGGTTAGGGTGGTGAGATCAAGTCCTGCCTCTGGTTCCAGGCTCAGTGCAGAGGCTGCTTAAGATTCTCTCTTCTTGGGGCGCCTGGGTGGTTCAGTGGGTTAAGCCTCTCCCTTCGGCTCAGGTCATGATCCCAGAGTCCTGGGATCGAGCCCCGCATCAGGCTCTCTGCTCAGCAGGGAGCCTGCTTCCTCCCTCTCTCTCTGCCTGCCACTCTGCGTACTTGTGATCTCTGTCTATCAAATAAATAAATAAAATCTTTAAAAAAAAAAAGATTCTCTCTTCTTCTCCTTTGCCCCACCCTGCTGCTCATTTTCTCTCTTACTCTTTCTCAAAATAAATAAATAAATCTTGAAGAAAAAGAAGGAGGAGGAGGAGGAGGCAGTGCAGGAGAAGGAGAAAAAGAAGAAGAAGGGGAGAGGGGAAAGGGAAGGAGAAAGAGGAGGAGGAAGAGGAGGAAGAGTAGAAGAAGGGGGAAGGGGAGGGGGAGGAGGAAGAGGAGAAGAAACAGAAGAAATACATCAGGAATCTGAAAGGTTCTCTGCCAGCATGTCCTAAGTATCTGTGGATTGACCCCATCACTGAGATGTTATACAATGAAAGAGTGGCAGTTACTACTATTGTTTTCTTTTCATGACTTTGAAAGTACATGATAATTCCAATAACATACATAAATTATAAAGTATTGTTGAAACAGAAACATATCATAACCTATGTTCAAGCAAAAGTCCTAATGAGAGCAACAGAAAGCATACATCACAGTGTTTATCAACTGCAGTAATCCAGAAGTGTGAACAGCAGAGCAGAGCATGGGCCAACGCGAGAGATGCTAAGAAGACAAAACTGGAATGGGTTTTGGTAGGTTGGGAAAGTTTCAGTGGAATTAATGCAGACAGAAATAAAAATTCAGGGTTCCAGGAACTACAAAAGATATGAAGAGAAAACCGTGAATATATCATCTTGTAACAAATAGATCATGTGTTCTTCTGTATTATGCTTATTTTCTATTGTATATATGTGTTTGAGAATAGAAGAGCAGAAAAGATTTGGAAGAGAAGATAAATAGTTCACTTTTAAGCAAGCTGTGTTGTCCACAGTGAGCAGTGGGATGTAGCGATTTGGAACTCAGTAGGGATTTGCAGAATCCTGAGTTAGACGTCATAGGCACACAGGTAGTAGTTTAAGCCACAGCAATAGATAAAGCCACCCACAAAAGTATATGTTATTCCAAGAAGAGATTTTGAGTACAAACAAAAGCAACTGTGGTTATCTTAATTTTTAAAAAGGGCTTTATAAAATATGAGATACATACATATCTATGAACATGGGAAGCCCTGGCATTTGTGATAACATGGACAGACCTTGAGGGCCTTACGTTAAGTGAGGTAAGTCAGACAGAGAAATAAAAATTCTTTATGATATCACTTATATGTGGAATCCAAAAAAGCTGAATTTGGGAAAATAGAGTAGAATGGTGTTCACCAGGGGTTGGGATTGGCAGAACTGTGGAGATGTTGATTAAGGGTGTGAACATGCAACTAGTCGAAAAATAAGTCTGGGTATCTCCTGCACAACCCAGGGATTAAAGTGAAATACTGTATAATAAGCTTCCAAGTGGCTAAGAGATTAAATCTTAATTGTCCTCAACACAAAAACATAATGATTACGTGACGTGTTAGCTAATGCTACATTATTGATCTTATTGTAACATATAAATGTGCACAATCAAAACACTGTATGACTCAAATTTATAAAATGCCATATGTTGGTTATCTCTAAAAAAAAATCACCATGTAAATTTTTTTTTAATTTTAAAAGGGCCTTACTGAACATCTATCAAGGGCTCACAAACGTGTCTGGAGATTGGAAAATGGCAGGAACCAAGGGGACTACAGAGACCCAAGAAACAGGAAGCACAGCAATGATCTTAGCACTTCCAGTCCTGCCAGAGGCATCAGGACACTGCCCTTGTCCATGGACACCACAAGTATCAGCACTCCTCTACGTTTCCACCACATACCCAAAGACCGAAAATTACACATCAAGTTTGCCAAGTCTAGGTCACTTATCCATCCTGGTTATCAGTATACAGGAAGAGGGAGTAACCTGGTCTTCCCCTGTCACTCATGGAAATGGGGACTCCCTCTAACAAGGAGATTCAGCTACCACTGAAGGCCCACACTTGTCCATCCCAAGGTGGAGAATGAAGAGACACAGAAGAATAGCAGGCCAAAGACAGAAACTGCTGCTCTCTATATTGGAAGAAGTGGATGGTAGCATGAAAGCCGATGATGAACTCTTTGAAAGAACAATCGGAAGAATAGAAAGTGAGCAAGGAGAAGTAGGTATTGCAGAAAGCAAAAGAAAGAACTTCAAATAATTCTAATACCACAAGGAGTTCAAGTAGGATAAAAACTAGGAAAGTCATCATTAAATTTGCCTTAGAAAGAAAAGTTTCAGAGGAATAAATGCAGAGAGAAATAAAAATTCAGTGGTCCAGGGAATAAAAATGTTGCAAAGAGAAAACAGTGAATATGGATTATACTTTGAAGAATCCTTGGTCTAAGGTCACAACTATATGCCTCAGATTTCCTACCTCTCGAAATAGATGCAAAGTAAATAAGTTTGAATTTGTGCAGAGATGTGCCTGCTGGAATGTTGTTTCACATACTGCTTATATTAGTAAAAAAATATGATGTGAGCTAAATATCCAAAAGTAAGGGATTAATTATACAACAAATTATCCATACATGCGTATTATTCAATAGAATATTATGTAATCATTTAAATAATGGTAAATAGCGGTAAACTTATTCATGCAGAAAACCATCATCGTCCATTGTTAGGTTGATAAAACCTGAAATATTATGTTGGTTAGGATACTAGTTTTAGAAAAAATTAATTTATTAAAAGATGGATGGATAGCTCATTGGTAGGTAGGTAGTCTGTGTATTGGTATAACATTTAAGATGGTTTGGACTATAAATAACAGAAGACTATATTCCAAGTGGGTTAAATAATAAGACCATTTCTTATCCCATCCATGGGGAGAGTCTCTCTGCAGCCCAGTACCAGGTTGCTCAATAGTAAATTCAGTGAGAGCATCAAGGAGCTTTCTATCGTTAACCTTGATCTTGAAGCTCATTATGGTCAATTGTACCTAAAAATCTATTGACACTTCTCTCTTCAAGGGTGTTTCTGAAAGGAAAAGGGCTGTGTCCACTTATGTCAAATAAACATCTCCCTTCATGGTCATCCATCTAACTCCCACAAATACAATGATCCTTTTACTTACACGTGTGATATGTAGACCCATTTGTCAAAAAGAGTCGAGGGGCGCCTGGGTGGCTCAGTGGGTTAAAGCCTCTGCCTTCGGCTCAGGTCATGATCCCAGGACCTGGGATCGAGCCC
>PISX010032815.1:0-15787 GCA_004024625.1 Mellivora capensis | reverse complement strand
TTCCTCAAGAAGTTAAACATAGAGCTTCCCTATGACCCTGCAATTGCGCTACTGGGTATTTACCCCAAAGATACAGATGTAGTGAAAAGAAGGGCCATCTGTACCCCAATGTTTATAGCAGCAATGGCCACGGTCGCCAAACTGTGGAAAGAACCAAGATGCCCTTCAACAGACGAATGGATAAAGAAGATGTGGTCCAGGGGCGCCTGGGTGGCTCAGTGGGTTAAAGCCTCTGCCTTTGGCTCAGGTCATGATCCCAGGACCTGGGATCGAGCCCCACATCGGGCTCTCTGCTCAGCAGGGAGCCTGCTTCCTCCTCTCTCTCTGCCTGCCTCTCTGCCTATTTGTGATCTCTATCTGTCAAATAAATAAATAAAATATTTAAAAAAAAAAAAAGAAGATGTGGTCCATATACACTATGGAGTATTATGCCTCCATCAGAAAGGATGAATACCAGAATTTTGTAGCAACATGGATGGGACTGGAAGAGATTATGCTGAGTGAAATAAGTCAAGCAGAGAGAGTCACTTATCATATGGTTTCACTTATTTGTGGAGTATAACAAATAACACGGAGGACATGGGGAGATGGAGAGGAGAAGGGAGTTGAGGGAAAGTGGGGGGGAGATGAACCATGAGAGACTATGGACTCTGAAAAACAACCTGAGGGTTTTGAAGGGGCAGGGGGTGGGAGGTTGGGGGAGCCAGGTGGTGGGTATTGTGGAGGGCACGCATTGCATGGAGCACTGGCTGTGGTGTAAAACTATGAACTCTGTTACGCTGAAAAGAAATAAAAAAAAATAAAGAAGAAAAAAAATACAGTAAAGTAAGGATGAAAAGAGGTATAAAGAAGAAACAAAATTTATTTTTAGTTGATATAGCAAATTTAAATGAATCTATAGTGAATTAGAGAGAATAGACAAATTTAACAAGATGGCTGGAAATCATTATACAACACCACACCATAATGTTGTAAGTGGGGTCCAAAAATTCAAAGAGTAAAATGAACGGGTTCATTCCCGGTGAGGTTAATGTAAAGTAAACTATTTTCAGGTTCTTTGTATTGACACACCAAATACAAAATAAAAATGATGACAGTTAAGCTCTACTCAGTTGACTATGTGTTGACCAAAGACAGTCCCGCATGGCCATAAAGCAAAACCAGCCACTTTCTAATTGTCCCTCTTGCTCCCACAAGACAAAGACTTTAGCCCATATACCTGTGAGAATGGAGGCCAGATGGAGGACTCAAATACCAACTGCTTTATACCCAAATTTGCATCACTGCAGAGCATTTTATCAGAGTTTTACTATAGAAATCCAACCGTAGTTCCATATATCAGAAACAAAATGAAATTAAGGAAATGACAGGAAATTAAGGAAATGACAGGAAAAAGTATAGGAATAATAGGAGTAAATAAAATGTCAAATACTTAGGAATAAATCTAATGAAAGATGTGTAAAACATCTGTGGGAAAATCTACACTGTGGGGCTCTGGGACAAGAGTCTGAATAATGAGCCTAAGGCAAGTCAGCTAATTAAGAGTTTGGATGTACAGAGCCACACAGAGACAACTGTAATGGGGGTGTTTTTATTGTCTGCCAAAATGCTAGTACCCAGTGTGTGACCAGCCTGGAGGACAGATGTGTGCTGAAAGGCCACATTTGGCCAATGAAGTCCAGCCAGAAGGAAAGATCTGGATGTCATCTAGGCCCTGACACCTACAGATGCTTAATCAGATGGCATCCACACCAAGAGGGCCGAGAAATGCCAGCGGTAGTCAGTGCCTGACTCCTGATCTTCCCAGGCAGGAATCAAGGAGAGGGCCAGAGCTCTCTGCAGTGCACCTGCTTTTGAGAAGAGTTTTGGAAGCATTTTCCTGAAGCCAAATCCATGAGATTAAAATAACTAATATTTAGTCTCAACCATACTGATGCCGGACATGAAATGGTAGGTTGAAGACCAGAAGAGTAAGTAGAGTCAGGCTCTTGTAGAGCCAGAGGTGAATTTTTAGGGTGTGTGTCTACCACCAGTGAAGTTATGCCATTTCCAGTGTTCTCAGGAGTCATGTTGTGTTGGGAGAAAAATGTTTCTGAGTCTTCCAGGGGAATTAATTAAAGCTACAAAGTGCAAGAGCTTTTTAGGGAAATTTCAGAGCTAAGTAAAATGAAATTGAAACAAGGGACAATCAACAATCAACAAGAAAAAATCATTGTCATTGTTGGTGAACTCCTGTCTCTCGGGCTTGTGAAATCCTCTTGCCATATTGAATTATCCTTGGAGCAAATCTGCTATAAACCAGATATGTAAACAACCAAGCAAGTGCACAAACAAACAAATAACTATCTTTTCTCCATTCATGAAGAAAACTAGCACTTCTGATGTTAGAAACAGGTTAGCACTCTCTAAAACTTGGAAAAGACTATTTGGGGAAGCATGTAGTGGAGGTCATTGGGGATATGCTGAAATGGGATAATTTAGTTTTCTGGGATGTCAAATAACAGATTCACATTCTTGGGTTGAACTTCAAAATGTTTGGGTTTCCTCCTAACAGTATGGTGGGGTTCCTCATTTTACACACGAGGAAACTGAGGCACAACAGGTAGAGGTAAAGGTACTTGACTAAGGTCATCCAGGGAATCAGTGCTAAAAACCAGAACTATCTTTGTCTAATGCCAAATAGCACTCTCACTCGCCCGCACTCGCCCGCACTCGCGCGCGCGCGCGCACACACACGTTTTCCTGCCCAAATGCCTTCAGAAATAATCTGAAATCTTACCATGGGAGTCCTGAAAGAATTAATTCTAGACTTAACTGATTAAAATTACCAAGAAAGGTGAAACCAGGTAATAAAATCTGAACCAACTGAAAATATAAAACATTTTCTCAAATAATGACATTGAGTTTTTGGACACATCTAGACAGCATACTAAAAAATTTGGCTGTTTTATTCAATTGAAAAATTCTTAAATACTTTGCTTTCAAAGCTAAAACACAGCAAAAACAAAACAAATGTCATTCCTAAGCTGTTCAAGCTTACAACTCTGTTTCAACTACTTTTGGCAATGAGCCACTAAGTAGGGCGTTTTTAGGGCATTTTTAGTATCTTTTAATTAAGGCTCACAAGGGTTTGTATGATGTGATACTGAGAAAATCAATCATTCTCAGGTATTCCTTTGCCTAGAAGCCTTACATTGGAGATAAGACATCCTGTCCTCTGAATACCACCTTCTTGAAATAATATCTACCACTATGAACTTGCATTTTAGCCCAGGTTCCCCTAAAGTAAAGCCTGAAACAAAGGTTACTGTGAGAGTCAGTTATTTGGTGATGTGTTTCTAATTATCAGGAATAATGATTGGGGTGACTGGGTCCTATGTGTTGAGTGTCTGTGTCCCCAAAATTCATATGTTGAAGCCTAATCCCCAATGTGTTGATATTGTGAAGTAGGGGTTTGGGGAGGTGATTGTATTTTAGAGTAGAGCCTTTATGCATGGGATTAGTACCTTTGAAGAGGAGACACTAGAGAGCATCACTAGAGAGCTTGTGGGCTTGTACACACACTCTCTCTTCTGTGTGCCAACACAGTGAGAAGGCAGCTGTCTTCAGACCAGGAAGTGGGCTTCTACTAGAAACCAGATGGGCCAGCACCCTGCTCTAGACTTACCATCCTCTGGAACTATGAGAAGTAAATATTGTTTAAGCCATCACTCTATAGTATTTTTGTTAGAGCAGACTGAACTGAGACACTGGGGTAGAGGAAAGAGAAATAAGAGGATATGTCATCAAATTGACCACCATTACAGGAAACTGTTGTTCAATATTGCAGGACTTTTTTTTTTTTTTCATAAAATATACTGATACTTCATTTTATTTCCTATACTATATTTTTTTGTTCATTCCTCCTTTTAGTTCACCACAGGCCACCTGTTGCAGGACATTTTGAGAAGCCATGTGAAGTTGTCTTAGAAGTGCACACTTGGAAGGAATAAAGAGGGAACACATTTATAACCAGCTCTAGTCCCCTTTGGTCAAGGGCTATCTCAAGGAGTATCATTTCACCTACACTCCTGTGTTATACGTGTGTGAACACCAAGTCCCAGAGTAGGGCCTGCACAAATGGATTGAAGCCTGAATAGAACTGGTTGCCACCAAGAGGATTTGCAATGTTGCATATGAATTGTCCAATACATGTTCCTTCAGAATTTAAATCAACCCCTGTTCCTATGTCCTTTCTCCCCAACTGCTTCATCCTCTGTCTGCTTTTAAAAATTTTTTTAATTTAAATTCAATTTAATTAACATATACAATATTATTAGTTTCAGAGGTAACATTCAGTGGTTCAGTAGTTGCATCCAGCATCTCATTACATCACGTGTCCTCCTTAATGCCTGTCACCCAGTTACCCCATCCCCCCCACCTCCCCTTTATCAAACCCTCAGTTTGTTTCCTAGGGTTAAGAGTCTCTTACGGTTCACCTCCTTGCTTTTGTCCTTTTTTATTTTTCCTTCTCTTTTCCTATGTTCATCTGTTTGTTTCTTAAATTCCACGTATGAATGAAATCATATGGTATTTGTCTTTCTCTGATGGGCTTATCTTGCTCAGCATAATACCCTCTGGGTCTATCCATGTGGTTGCAAATGGCAAGCTTTCATTTTTTGATGGTTGAGTAATATTCTGTTGGGTTTTTTTGGACATTTGCCACTTCTTCTTTATCCATTCATCATTTAATGGACATCTGGGCTTTTTCCATATTTTGGCTGTTGTAGACATTGCTGCCATAGACATTAGGGGGCTTGTTTCCCTTCAAATCACTATGTTTGTGTCCTTTGGATAAATATCTAGTAATGCAATTGCTAGGTGATAGGATAGTTCTATTTTTAACTTCTTGAGGAACCTCCATGCTGTTTTCCAGAGTGGCTGCACCAGCTTGCATTCCCACCAATAGTGTAGGAGGGTTCCCCTCTGCCCGCATCCTCACCAACATCTGTTGTTTCCTGAATTGTCAATTTTAGCCATTCTGTCTGGTGTGAGGTGGTGTCTCATTGTGTTTTGATTTGTATTTCCCTGATGTCAGGGGATGTTGAGCATTTGTTCATATGTCTGTCTGCTCATGTCTTCTGCCCATTTCTTGACCCTGAAAACACTGTCTGCTTTTTAAACACACACTGGTCACTTGAACACCTGCAACTTTACTATGTGAGTTACTTTCTCACAGGTTTATGTCCTGGTGCTAGAGTGGTCACGGACATTCTGAAGTCTGTGTGCCTGAGATCCTAGGCCTTCTCTATGCCTCAATTTCTCCTCCTATCAATAATGGCATTGGATTATCCCAGGGCTACAAACTCAAATGTCAATAAGGACCAAATAGGTAAATCACAACTAAAGCAGGCCAGGTTTGTTTCAAAGTGATATCTGTCTCAATTGTATTCTTTCCACAAAAACTTACTCTGTTGGGATGTTAAATAAATAGAAATTGCCCTCACATCTGAATATAAATCGGCTCTCTCTCATCTTCTTTGAAAAAAAAAAGAGCTTTCCCAGTTAATCTTTTATTCTACTTTTGGCAGGAGCATGTTAACTATAAAGATTACAACACAGTCTCAGTGGTAAGCAACAGGTCTCCTTCAGTGCTGATGCTGAGGCTCCAGAGGGGCTGAGGACCCTGGTGAGTCCTTGAAGGCGCAGCTGAACTGATTGTTGCCACTGGACCCAGGGTTATCAGGATCTTCACATTCTTTATGACAAGATTGGAAATACAGGCTTTTATATGTAATTTCCCGCTTCTTAAATGTTAGTTTCTCCTTCAAATTAATCATAAAGACTATGTGAATCAAACAAAACTCATTTGGGCTTATTTTTATTTCCAAGCTATTGGTTTGCCAAACTGGAAAAATGAAATTACCAGAAGCCTCTCCAGAGTAAATATGCTGTAGTTCGTACTCTGCCAAGAATCTCTGTTCCTACACCCTCACTTCCTGATCCACATTTCGGCAGTCTCATAAATCCTTGTCCAGAACCCTGACTCTTACCGTCTTAGCTCTGTCACTTTGGACCTTATCCCCAGCCTGTAAACAGTCTCTCTGCCAGATCAGTTACTTAGCCTTAAGTTCTAAGACACCCCAAGATTCAAAAGGAACTGGTCATGAAATGAGACATCATTCTTCTACCTAAGAATTATAACTTTGAGCCAAAAGGAAAAGGCATTAGAAACTATGGAAGGTCATGTGTATTGTGCTAATAGTAGGATATGTTATTATAATGCCAGAATCAATTGTATTGTCTGGTGAGGAACCATGGGCCACTAGAGGGGCAGAACTCTAATCTGCTCCCAACAATCTTCTCACTCTTGCGTCTGGGCCACCTGTGTCTGGCAATTTATCTGAAGGCCATTCCACTAGGTACATTGGGAGGACTGTAACATGCTGACACTGTGAACACCCCACCTGCATTTACAGCTGTGTGGAGGGGTAAATTTTCTTCTCTTTTTAAATATTTTATTTATCAGGTATAACATACCTGATAAATATTTTATTTCAGATGAAGTAGTGATGGAAGAAAAAAATATTGTTTCCTCATTTCTTTTTATTTTTGAAGAGAACCATCTTAATGATTATAAAACAGGACATGTTACTTCTTTGCCTCTGCAGCTGGAGGATGGGTCATGGAGGTTCTCCATTGTAAATGGATCACTAATGATAACAGTAATAATTATAAAGCAGTTAACATTTATGGAATATGATCATATTCCTGGCACCAAGCTAAGTGCTTAACATGTATCATTTCACTTTATCTTCCAAATAACCCTTGGAGATAAGGACTATTATTGTTCTTATTCAGAAAAGTGAATCTTGGAGAGATGGTGAACTTCCTAGGATCATGTAGTCACTTAGTGAACCATGCTGTCCTACCTACCATTGCCTTCCCACAAATAAAAGGAATACTAGGTAGAAAGTTTTACTCAGAATACAGAACATACAGAATATATAGCAACACCAGAAACGCATTCATTGATGACATTTTTTGCTTTGTGACAGAGCCATGTAAATAACTAGTTATTACCATTTTCCCTGGACATGTTGTTCTGGAAGGCTATGAAAGTAATCTTTTCCATAGCAGCCTTTACAGATAGACTAGTTAGTATAATAGCTAACTGGGGAGTTTTAGATCAGCTACACCTAGAATTGAGGCATGTAGGGGCTGGCTTCAAGGCAGTCTCTCATTCTGAATCTCTATGATGCTTTGTTCTAGTAATTATGGGAGTCTGCTCCCTGAAAGTCTTTTCTCAACTTTTTATAAGTAATACTATAAAAACATGAGTTCTAAAACAACACCAGTTAGAAGAAGAGAATTTACTGCAAAATGAGAGGCCTTCATACTAGTAAATATATAAAGATATTCACCTATTAATCTACCCATTCAACCATCCATCCTTTTTTAAAAATTTTATTTATTTATTTTTATTTCTTTTCAGCGTAACAGTATTCATTGTTTTTGCGCCACACCCAGTGCTCCATGTAATACGTGCCCTCCCTAAAACCCACCACCAGGCTCCCCTAACCTCCCACCCCCCACCCCTTCAAAACCCCTCAGGTTGTTTTTCAGAGTCCATAGTCTCTCATGGTACCATCCATCCTTTATTCACACCACAAATGACAATTTTGTACTCTTTTGCTATGTGTATAGCATTGTGCTTGTAATGTATTCATCCCATGCTTCATTTATCTTGCTTTTGATGGTCACATTCTACTCTACATTTCTCCTTGTGTCCTGAAACCTGGCACCGGGCTGGGCCTGTGCCTTCAGTGGGGTTTAGATCCAACTATGTCCATATAGGACAGATCTAACAACCTATCCAATACTACATTGTTCTTCTCATTCTAGTCCTGCTCTCAGCTCTAAAGTATCCTGTGGGAATTGGGGTAACCTCAGAAGCAGTGTAATAAAGAGGTTGCATGACTGAGCTCTAGTCCAACCAGATGGTGTTCAAATTCCACTGTTACTAGCTGTGTGATCTTGGACCTGGCCCTTAGCTTCTCTGAATCTCAATATTCTTATTTGAAAAAGTGGAATAAAAATCTCATAGAATTCTTTGGAAGGTTAAATAAGATTACATAGGTAAAACCTCTAACATATACCTGACACATGTTATGTGTACAAGAAAACGAATTGTGAGGTGGGGTTTTTTTTTTGCCATTTTTTTTCTGTTGCAGTTGCTATCCATATACTTAGACTGAAATTTTGAATCTAATATTATCTTGACTTGACTTGACTTGACTTGAATGTGCAATTTACTTTGCCCATTTTTATTTCAAGGCATTTGCACAAACTTTCCACCATGAGGTCCTCTCAAGAACCCTTTTACAGAGACTGAGGAGATAATTAATCCTCATTTATACATGGAGAATCACCCAACGAAAAAGACCAGGATCTCTACAAAAAACCTGGTGTCTTCCCCTGCCTCCAACACTGTCTTCCCAGTTGTGCAGCTAAAAATAGAGAGGGAACAAAAATTGTGAGGAACTGTCATACTAGGTTTGTTTGTACCTTGCAGTTCCAAGTTTTGGTAAGTCATCTTGGTGGCAAATATTCCTCCTTTCAATCTACGACACAGGAAGTTCTTGGTTGGTGGTTCAAAGAAATAACCATGAAGAGGTTGACATTACCCTGAATACCATGGATTACAGATGCTCTAACACCACTTGACTCATGATACATCCCCAACAATGCACTTGCCCGCACAACAAACCATAATGGATTGTCACTGCATTTCACCCACCCCCAAATTTTTCTAGGTGGTATTCAGGAATCTCATTCTTTGATTCCACTGTCTCCACTGGTTTAAAACCCTGCTCAAGGTCATCCGTCTGCAGAGTGGTACATCATCATAGCTTCAATAACTTTTATTCTCCTTTATTTTTCCTTAAGTTCTGTCTCCTCTTTCTCAGACAAATCCAGCCTATGTGAACCCTTCCTTCCTAGGACTTGAACAAGGAAACTATCTCAAATATGTGTTGTGGGTGAAAAACTTTGGTAGTGGTTTTCTTTTTTCTTTGGTGGTGCCAAAAGTTTGGTCCTAGGAATTCTTGCCTAAACATAACACAACTGCTCAACTGCTCCCTCAACCTCCAATCTCTACTTTGTCCCTCAGTCCTTCCTTTTAACTGCCTCGAAAGCTACTCTGTTTCAGTGAGAAGAAGGCCCCTTTTCCTTCCTAACTGGAGAACTTTCTATGGCTTTATGCTGCAGATAAGATGAAACCTAAACATCCTAGTCCAACTTTTAGGGTCTGCCATTGCCTGGCCCTAATCCATCTTTCCAGCTTTCCTTCAAAATGCACCATTTGCACCTTCTGCTAGAATCTTGCTGGAGTATGCAATGGTTTCTGAACAGCTACATTGATCTTTACCATCTATTCTATTTTTATTTGTGTTATTATGTGAATATCACTGCATAACACTTTCCCCTCATCTCAATTATATCCACATTTAATGGACTTCAAGTAAATTTCATTTTCTTCATGAATATTTTTGATCTCAAAATCAGAATTAGTGTGGAGGCTGAGAAAAATTAAGGCCATCCCACCTTAGGTTTAGCCTTAGCATAAGTACAGCCATCTTAGCTTTGGCAGCCATCTCAGGCCTCTGTGACTAAGGGCTGAACTTTCCCTACTTTACTTTAGTTCTAGGGACCCCCCACCCTACTTTAGTTCCAAGAAAGTACCCCACCCTGCAACACCCCAGCAACAGCTAATCAGCTTACTGCAGAAAAGTCTGAAACTTCTCTTTCTCCCCCCACCAAGCCTCTTGAAATGACTCATAAAAACTCTTGCCTTAACTAGCCTCCGGGTCCAAGTCCCTACTCCGCTGCATCAGGTATACTTGGGCCCAAGCTTAAGAATGTCACCTAGGGGTCCCATTCCCTACTCCACTGTGTCAGGTATACTTGGGCCCAAGCTTAAGCTTGTCAAATAAACCCTCATGTGATTAGTTCGGTGTTGGCTCCTTGGTGGTCTCTTGGACACGAAAACTCGGGCATAACAATTAGCACCTCTTTTGTCCACACTGGATCACACTTTGTACCTCATTATAGCATTTTTCTCATTGGAAACTTCTTTAGGATCTGGGTTATGTTGTATTTCTGTTTGTGTAAACTTACAGCATCTGGTACAGGTCTTGATTAATCTGGGAGGTGGGGTGGGGAGGAAAGACCGTTGAAGGAAGAAAAGTTCTTCAATCATTGCCATTCAGAATGTGAACAGTTAAAAAATGGGAGATGTGTGTAGCTACTGATTATATCAGCAAGCAACAGGCTACATTAGCCCTTTTATGTCTCCTTAGGGATATGCATTTATTAACTGTGCCCTTCAAAGGAGTGTAAACTTCAGAGAGTTCTCAGTGAATGTTTACAAGGTACACAGTGGAGCCCAGAGGAGTAACTTAAATTCTTGCTCTTTTTTTCTCACTTGTGCTTCCCCCACTGCCTACTCCACCTTCAACTTCCCATCCTCAAACCTGTAGGGTAGTTGGGGTGGGCAGAAGACATCAAAGCCTAATGAATCCAGTATGCAGAACAAGCTGATTTTTTTGCTCTTTATTAGGGCAGATCCAGGATGGAAGTGTTTTGTATTATAAGCAACGAGAAAGCTCATGTAGTCTCAGCTAAGTCTGGTCTTGAAGAAATCGAGTATAAAATGATTAAGAAAAGCCATGGATATGAAAAAGGTAACTTCTAATCCAAGCACTGCATGAGGCTCAGCAGGAAAACTCATAGTTGTTGGGGAAATCTGCAAAGGTTGATGCTTAGTACAAAGAACAATGGAGAAATTGAGGATCAAGTATGCAAAGAATGTGTTGTTATATTTATAACCTGTTATGGTGAATAGTTGGGGGGGATGTGTTTTCCAAAAGTATGAGTATGATCCCTGTTTTGTTTTTTGTTGTTGTTTTTGTTTTTCTTTCTTGCTGGGTACTGCTTGTTCTTCCCATCAGTATGGGTGAGACCCAAATCCATGCTAGTGAATTCCCTGGAGGCATTTGGTACAATGTGACACTGTAACCTGTAACTTTACCCTCCACCCTAGTCGTTGAATGAACTAAAGGTGAGCACCTGACTCAAGCTAGTTGAATCATGATTTATTTAGCGTCAAATTCTCCAGGTGATTCATTACAGGACTTGAAGGCCAATAATGGCCAAAAGCTTCAACGTGGCTGCAGGACTAGAGGAAGGTATTCTGCAGCAAGAGAAATGTGATAATGATACTCAGAGAAGAAAGACTACCTGGAGCATCCTGGTGTGATTCTGCCTCTTTCCCCAACTTGCTCCATAGCTTGGTCCGCCATAGCAGTGAACACTTTCACCCCTCTAGCTCCTTCCTTTAAGTTTAGGCAGGAATTCACAAAAACAACAACCTCATTCTGTCTTACATTAAGGAAATTACACGGACCAGTAGAAAGTTACGCAGCCATTAAAAAGAATGTTTACAAAAAGTTTCTGATAATCTGGAGAAATACTTATGTTAGAATGTCAAGTGGAAAAGAGACTAAAAAGTGTGTATATATAGTATCAGCTTTACCACATTGAAACTTCCATAAAATTATGAGTAAAAAATGCATAGAAAAATAATCCTCCAAATATCAACAGTGGTGGTCTCCCTGTTATTTTGTACTTTCTTATATTTTCAAATGCTTTTTCTAATAAGAATGTTTTTATAATAGAAAGTCCAATTTTATTTGAAAACACATTTTTGCATTGCCTAGATTTATGCATTATTAGCTAAGCTTGGAATTTAAAACAAAATCAACCAGAAGATTACAGAATGCTAATGTTGCAAGAAATCTTGGAAATTCTTTAGTCCAGGGTTTTAAGATATTTCTCTGGGGTCATAGATAACTTGAGAATCTGATAGAAAATTCGATTCTTCTTATAGAAATAAATATGTATATAAAAATAAATCTCTTAGGAGGCTTTAGTTGCAAGCTATGGAAAACCCTGTGACACAGGTTTAAACTGTTAAATAAATTTGTTGATTCTAGTAACCAAAAGCCCAGGAGTATCTCGCTTCAGGTAAGGTTTGGTCTAGTAACTCAACAATGTGATGGAAGACTGTGTATTTTTTCTGTCTGCTCTTCCTTCCCCAGATTCAACCCCATCCTAAGGCTGATTTATCTTGGGGTCTCAGGGTAGTTGTTATAAGTTCCTGGGTTTTCACACATAGTCTTATATCCCCAGCAGGAAAGAAAGTCTTTGCCTCAGCATTCTCAGAAAATAATCTGTGATTCTCAAACTGATTGGTCAAATTTACATGCCCATCTCTGTGTCAGTCACTGTGGCTGGGATAATTGAATGTGCTCATGGGCTTAGCCCAGGTCATGAGTTCCACCTAGTCTTCCCTATACCACATTCAACCCCCAACAGAAATGAGACTTACTGTAATAGTGTTCCCAGTTCATGCTGCCCTTGGATCTATGGCTTGATTTTGTCTATATTCTAAGGACAACGGAAAGGCGCAGAGATTTGTAATCTTTCTAAATCACTTCCAGTGACACCCAGGTGGATGGATGAATGGAGTACTCAAAGTTTAGTGAAATGGTTTTGGTGGATGTGAAAAATGAGCATTTCTGAAGGTTAAGGGCAGTCGAAACCCAAACAAGAAAACTCACCTCTGATGTTCTAGTTCCTAAACCCATTTATCTAGATGAAACTCTGACTTATCCTCAAGTCTACTCTATTGTTTGTCAATAAATTCACATGTACATCTCCTGAAGATACAGGTTTTCTTCTTTTTCCAAGTAGGTGCAACAAACAACAAACATAGTAATGATGGTGATGAAGATAATGATGATGATGATAAGTTTATTAGCTTGAGCTGTTTTTTGCTATAGTAATAAAAACCCTGCCCTGACTAGCTTAAGAACAAAAACAGGTATACTGACTCACTTCTTCAGCAAGTCCAGTAACAGCCAGAGCCAGGTTTCTGCATCTTCTGCTCTTAAATGATTCCATCTGCAGGTAAGGCGTGATCATCATGCTCAAGTCATGCATAGTGATTCTAGCTTGCATAATTCTATGAATATTGGAACAGTTTGCAGAGCTAGGGACCCAGGCTTGGGAAATGACCATGGATTTGGGTGTGGACTTGTTGACTTAGCGATACTTTAGAGACCTCAGGGAAGGTACAGGTCTTCTCTAAGAAAGGGTATCTAAGCTGAGTTTTGAAGGATGAGCTGAGCAACTGCAGAAGTGGCCTGGGAAAGAGGAGAAAGAATTCTGGGCAAAGGCCTTGATCGGGGTAGGTATTGAGGACATCTTAGGAACTGAAAGAAAACCTGTGTGGCTAGGGTAGTAAACAAGGGACAGAGTGGCACAAGTTGATGTGGTGGGGGCACCTAGAACCTAGCTTATACAGAGATATTTAGGACTTCATATCCCAGTTTTCAATCCTTATAGAAAGAGAGTCTCTTCTCTGGGAATGTAGGTAGAGAGGATGACTACAACTGGACCCATTGAGGATACATCATCATGCTGTCTTGTAGCAGGGGAATGAGACCCATTAATTGACTTTCTCTAGAATTTGCTATTCATCCAGATGTGGGATGGTGGTGAGGGATTGATCAATAGTTGGTTTCTCTACATAAAAGACTAATTTCATTATTTTTTTTTAAAGGCTAAGCCATGTGGGGCAGTCAAAACAAACGTGCAAACTAAACCTCAAGAATTGTTCTCTGCATTGATAGTATTTACAACCACAACAGTTAATAACCATGCATTGGATTTTATTGGTTGTTAATAGTGTGTCAGAAACTATGATGAGCACTTATATTATCTAGTTTAAAACTCACAATGACCATTTGAGTTAACTGTTACTATTATTCTTCATTTTATAGAAGAGGAAACTAAGATCCAAAGAGGTTAATTAGCTTTCTGAGGCCCCAGAGCTGGTAAGCAGCAGTGCAGAACTACCATGCAGGTTTAGTCTTCTCACTGGAGTGGCAAGCTCTTTAAAGTATGGAACTGGTTCTTAGCAGGATTCCCAAATCTCTCCAGCTTAACTTCCAGCAAGATCTCCATGACAACTGCAGTGCTAGAGTGTGGAGGCAATATAACATGTTGCTCAGATCTCTGACTGTCCCAGTTGCCATGCTTTGAAACATATCACTGTTCTAGTGCTAATGCCATACTTCCCTGGACTGCTCCCAGTTGATGACTGGGCATGGAAAAGACAGTAAGACAGGCCCATTCCTGGGAGACATGGGACTTCTCTGATGGGCAAATTTTGTTCAAGGACTCCATATCAGCTTTGCCTAACTTTCTTGGACTCAAAATGCAGTTTAAGACTCTTCCATTCAACCAACGTTTGTTTGTTCCTTCGTTCCTTCCTTCCCTGGTTCATATGGGACAGAACTGCGTGCACTCTGATGGCTCTCCCAGCCACCTTTTTCTACACAGGTATTTTTCTTAATTAATCTCTTAATCTATTTTATTTAGTTCTGATTTATTGTGTTACTTTCCTAGAGTTGCCCTACCAAAGTCCCAACTGAGTGGCTTAAACAACATAAGTTTATATTGTATCACATTTCTAGAGGTTAGAAATACAATATCAAGGTTTTGGCAGGGTCGTTTCCTTCTTTTTTTAAATTTTTTAATTTTTTATCAACATATCATGTATTTTTATCCCCAGGGGTACATGTCTGTGAATCTCCAGGTTTACACACTTCACAGCACTCACCATAGCACATACCCTCCCCAATGTCCATTACCCCACCCCCCTTTCCCGAACCCCCTTCTCACAGCAACCCTCAGTTTGTTTTGTGAGATTAAGAGTCACTTATGGTTTGTCTCCCTCCTGATCCCAACTTGTTTCTTTTCTTCTCTTCCTACCCCCCCCAACCCCCCACTTCCATCTCCACTTCCTCATATCAGGGAATCATATGATAGTTGTCTTTCTCAGATCGACTTATTTCACTAAGCATGATACCCTCTAGTTCCATCCACATCGTTGCAAATGGCAAGATTTCATTTTTTGATGGCTGCATAGTATTCCATTGTGTATATATCCCACATCTTCTTTATCCATTCATCTGTTGATGGACATCTAGGTTCTTTCTGTAGTTTGGCGATTGTAGACATTGCTGCTATAAACATTCAGGTGCATGTGCCCCTTTAGATCACTACGTTTGTATCTTTAGGGTAAATACCTACTAGTGCAATTGCTGGGTCATAGGGTAGTTCTATTTTCAACTTGTTGAGGAATCTCCATGCTGTTTTCCAGAGCGGTTGCACCAGCTTGCATTCCCACTAAAAGTGTAGGAGGGTTCCCCTTTCTCCACATCCTCGCCAGCATCTGTCATTTCCTGACTTGTTAATTTTAGCCATTCTGACTGGTGTGAGGTGATATCTCATTGTGGTTTTGATTTGTATTTCCCTAATGCCGAGTGATGTGGAGCACTTTTTCATGTGTCTGTTGGCCATCTGGATGTCTTCTTTGCAGAAATGTCTGTTCATGTCGTCTGCCCATTTCTTGATTGGATTACTTGTTCTTTGGGTGTTGAGTTTGCTAAGTTCTTTATAGATTTTGGACACTAGCTTTTTATCTGATATGTCGTTTGCAAATATCTTCTCCCATTCTGTCAGTTGTCTTTTGGTTTTGTTAACTGTTTCCTTTGCTGTGCAAAAGCTTTTGATCTTGATGAAATCCCAATAGTTTATTTTTGCCCTTGCTTCCATTGCCTTTGGCGATGTTCCTAGGAAGATGTTGCTGCGGCTGAGGTCAAAGAGGTTGCTGCCT